>JABSTQ010004946.1:0-17703 GCA_013358835.2 Ixodes persulcatus | reverse complement strand
CGGTGTCCTACAGGGTACCCAAATTCACAAGATATTCTAAATTTTCCTAACAGCTCATGCCCAACGACTTGAAGTTTTTATTGCTTGGGTGTTTTAACTGATGAGACCAACAATAAAACGCCTAGCCTCATAGAAGGTTGTGGTAATATTTCCAGTGACCACTCCTTTGGTGTCTGTTAGTGTTGAGATGGTTGCATCAGAACGTCCAACTTTTGTAAGTTAGGAATTCAAGACAGTGTTACGGAAGAATGGCATCCTAAATGGGTGCTTGTTCCTCCAGTACTATGTATTTCGCTTTCAATGGGGCAGCCGAGCATGGTGAACAGATAATACAGCAGAAGTTGAAGATGGCTAGATTAATTAAGTGACTTTCATTCACAAATAGCTAGAATGTTGCTGTCGTACAAAGCAATGCCAAACTAAATGATTAGCTGTAGTCCTGCTTACCTTTCATTGGTGTGGAAGCTCAAAACTGCACTGGGATTGCTGCAGCCAGATTTTCAACCACAGCAAGTCTAAAGCAGCTTCATCACAACATGAAGAGCAACAGAAGGTTTGCCAGAAATGTTCGACTTAATCCCAGTTAGGCGCCGGCTGCTGTATTGTTTGACCAGGAGTTTACGTTGTTAGTGTGACTGCTGTATGGCCGCTTGAAGATGAGGCATCAGGGTCGCATCTGCATAGTCCGAGGCGTCCCAGCTGACCCTGTCACCTAGGATCCCCTTTTATGACTTATCAGAGCATGCCTATACTTTGCTTACCAATAATTCGGCAGTGTGGTGGAAGCCCCATGCTCCTCACATGAGTCGTACGTCTCTCTTTCACCACTTAATCGCGCTTCTGTTCATTCACCCACGCAAAAAGCACGTTTTCACACGACGTAATAGGCTTGTGACTGTTCCAACAAATGCGTAACTTCCACTGCGCTGTCAGCTTAGGGGTGACCTGAGTACTGGCAATTTTCACTACATGTTCTTTAACCTACTTTCAAGGCTTTGTATTTAGACCGCCAAGTGCTGTGAACATTTGATTTGCTCGAGAAGGCTAGTGAGCGAACCTGCCGCCACAGCTTCCTGTTCCAGCAACTAGGTGCCATCGATGTTTCGCTGGAGTCGCCAGTTGTGTTGAAGTTCCTGCAATAGATACCTATGAAGCCGTCGCTGACACTAAAACTGCTAGAACTGCGATTCAATGGCAGTTCCTGATGCAGGCAACAGTTTCACAGCAGATTTTGGTGGTGACAGGCAGTATTGCAGAATGGGCACCCCCCTCCCATCCAACTCCATTCCAGAGAATTGGATTTTCTAATACTAATTCCATTCCTTCAAACTCCTGGAAAGAAAAAACTGGGCCCATCTCCACTCCTGGAATGGCTAAACTGTTCCATTTCATTCCTCTCAACCGTGAAAAGCGGCACTTGACAGCTAGTACTAAGTTACCGGAAAATAACGTCAGCATAAAGCTGGCGTTGTCAAATGCGTAGACAACTGCACAATTATGCAAAACCAAACCCGAAATCATTGATTCTACTAAGTTGAGCGGTGGTCGCACATAGCGCTAGTGGCAATTGATATGGTGGCACTGCAGGTCTCGATCGCACCACCAAGCATAAAAGCCTCATAACAGAGAGGAAAATTTTAAGTCACCCATCTTGTCCACAAAGAACCGTATATGTCCTCCACTTTTACGAGACACATAGTAAGTGAGGAGTCACGTGTATTAACGAAATGCGGGCGGTGTGACATTGTCCCTGCCTGGTGGTCTGCGACTGGTGCTGTAATCACACATGGTCCCAACAGCCATATGGTTGCGTCTCACGGCGCCAGGAACGACACCTTGTCCACCTACAACTCTACAGTTTGGGTTGCTTCACTGGGGTTGCCACTTTCATCCTCGAAGGAAAATAAGCAGTCAGATAACCAAGCCGTCAGTTACTCAAGTGCAATGATGCCGTTTCAAAAGCCCCTTTGGCCGCATCGACGCAGCTCACATTAGAACAAAGCGTATTCCATTCCTACTCTATTCTGGGCAAAATGCAGCGACTAATTTCATTCCCATTCCATTCCAGTGCTGCCACCATTTTATTTGCATTCAATTCCAGGGTCGTGGAAGGGCGGAATCGTTCCAACTCTGAAGTGGCAACTCCACAACACTGGTGTTAGTCACCAAGACACCCAGTTCAGTGCGAATACTGTCCTCACAGCCCATCGAAAGCTGTTATTACTGCAACAGACTCCAGTAGGACGAAGTAGTGGGATTCGAAAGCCTGTTGTGAAGATTTGTACCTTGTATTGTTTCCGGTATTTTTTATTTCTTTCGTATTTTATAATGAACAACTCTTTGTTGAGAGGATAACTAGCGTTATAATCTCGGTATTGTTGCCAAACCTGCAGGTGTTATCATCGGTGCACTTTTAAATAAATATATGCCACAGCCACAGATCAGCAATGAGCACTTACCCTGGAACTTGGGTGTTTCGTAAGTATACATTTTAATTGTGCGATAATGACGTTCGTCTTAAGTAAGAATGAAAAAAACCTAAACAATATTCGACATGATGGATAACTTTGGACACCCGCGGCATGTGTGATCTGAGCATTTGTTCTTTTCATCTGAAGTGTGTATCGTGCTTACTACCTGTAGTGTATACGATGTTGAGGACGGAAGAGATACTGCGAACGACTCCGAGCAATAAAAACATTCTGTTTATTCTCACGTCGTTGAGCTCGTGGCAACGAGTATGAGTAGCATTGTCATCTTTGACGGTGCCGAGGCTGAACCAATAGACTGCCACAGAGCCGTCGCCTGCAGCTCTGCAGACTGTGAGAAATGGTACGATTTCGTTGAAGTGATTGCGGCTTCAGAGAGATGTTGTTGCAGTTGACATGTACCGCAAGCAGGATGACCTACTAGAGAGTAGTAAAGAGAGCGTTCGGAAGCCGTGCATGGTAGTCGACGCCGAGGTCAGGCAATGAGGCAGCAGACAGAGTGGAAATCGACCCTGTCGTGCTTTCAGTCCGGCTCGATCAGTTGGAGTGTGCAGCCTCGGACTGAAAGGGGCATGCCGGCCGACTGTGGGGCCGATGCAACATCCCCTAATATGAGGAACCGAGCTGAGAGCGAATGCCTGACGTGGCAACGATGAGGAGACCCTGGTCAGCTAGGGACATGCCTTGTGAACAGTGTGGAAACGTCGATGAATATTCACTTGCCGAGCCGGTGGGGCGAGCGAGGGGGTCGCAACCCATTGCTGGGAGATGCCGGCGCTAGATGCGACAGAGGAGAGGCGATGGCGGAGGTGCTGCAGATGCGGAGGCTGTGAAAGTTGAAGATACGCCTACCGCATTTTCGTCCGAAAAGGCAGAGACGTTGCCGTGCCCCTGGCCACGAAGAACATTCCCCTGGATAGCAGGCGCTTGGAGTCGAGCATCACGTCCAGGTCACCAATTTGCAGCACTTTCGATGTTCAGAACGGGAGAGATGGTGCGACAGACTGAGCTTAGCTGTGAAAAGATTCTCTTTATTCTCAAACCGTCGAGCTCGTTCCGACCAGTAGCCTGCTTTTATACACTGCAGTCATTAGCAGTATAGTTGATCTAAGTGTTTTGCAACACTATTAATGCGGCAGATTTTGCGAGTTGGTAAGGCGTAATTACGAACCAGCGCACAAGTAGACAGTTATTCAAAATCCAAACACACAAAAAATACACAAAAATATACACCCACACAGCGCTGATGTGAGTATTTTTTGTGTTTGGATTTTGGGTAACTGTCTACATGTGCGCTGGTTCGTAATTTTGCAACACTGTCGTCTTTGGGGGTGTGGAGGCTGAACCGATGGCCCGCCAAAGGCACATATCTGTATCTGTTTCATATACTGAATGCCTTTTTGCACGGCTCTGTGCTTTATCTTTGTCTTCCAGATTTTTACTGCTGACTTGTAATAATAAATGTGAAATTTAAAACTGTCATATTAGGGATTGAACTTTATCAAATAAATGTGAATTTAATTAAGCTATAAATTTTATATAGATCGTTACTTTTTTACAATTGTGTCTAAATTTTCAGGATGCAATATGCAAGTAAGCATAAAGTAACTGAAGAGTTGAAAGAAGCAAATTCAAGATTGCAAAACCTGCTTCCCAATAGATATTTTTTCCCAAATTATTTACGTGATAGTGCAACTGAAGGCTCCTTTTTCAGTTTTTCATTTGAAACAAACTTTAAAAAACATTGTTTTCGATTTGTTTTATACTCGGGAAATTAAGTTATTGATTGTGTTCAGCTTATTCTAAACTTTCTAAACTGTTTGTATGAAATGCCAGAGTGCTTGTGCTAACAGTGGGTAGTTAAGGTTTACATAATTTCTGATAAAACAAACTGACTATAGTTTCTCTTTAGTGACCGTGTCGCCAAGGTGACAACAGAACAAGTAACGGATCCCGATGTCAAACTGCAGGAATTTGAGATATTTGTTTTCTTAGCGAATGCACGCCACTGTTTTGACATATTTGAATATCCTTATCGCTTGCTTGGGCTCAGCGGGTAATGCAAGTCGGCACTAGCGTGAGCTAGTGCCGACTTGCATATGAGCACATGTAAGCGGATTGGCGAGCAGCGGCGACAGCGACGAATGACGAAGATTTCTCACTATCGCTCGTCGCGTCGCTCGGTTTTTTGGATTTCTAGAAAACATCGTTCCGCTTTCATGCGGCTTGCCTCGTCGCGCGACTGACCGAGCGCCAGCGAAGCGGGTCGCCGCGCTTGTCTCGTCCCTCGCAAAATCACTTACATGCGGTTTATACTTCACGCTGTCAAGGATATCGACTCGAGCGCGCATACTTTCACCTAACCTCTCATTTCCACGAGAGCGCGTGCAAATCAAACGCCAAACCAAGACGGGGGCTGCAGCCAGCAGCTTTGAGAGCGTCATACAACGGAGTATAGTTTGACAGAAGCAAGCACACACTTCGCTAGCGCATTCCAGCCTTGAGCGCTCGAACTTCCGAAAATGAAACTAGATTTTGCTACATTTTGGCTAGTTCGAAACATTATTTTTAAATATAGGGTGTTTTTTTAGCCATAATCTAGACTAAGAGAAATGTGTACCTTCCCAAATTATATTTATTTCACTCTATTATATAAGTAATAATTGTGTAGTATCGTTACGTTCATGTAAAATATGGTGGAGGTCACCGGACCTTCGTCTGAAACAAAAAGTCTGCTATATATACCGAGCGGGTCACTGCTGGAATAGAGCAGGAGTGTCGGGCCGTTAGTGCCTCTGTTCGTTGTATGTGCCTGTATATTAATCTTGTGGTATGGCTGTGATGTGTGTGCTGTGATGTGTGTGCTGTGATGTGTGTGCTGTAATGTGTGTGCTGTAATGTGTGTGCTGTAATGTGTGTGCTGTAATGTGTGTGCTGTAATGTGTGTGCTGTAATGTGTGTGCTGTAATGTGTGTGCTGTAATGTGTGTGCTGTAATGTGTGTGCTGTAATGTGTGTGCTGTAATGTGTGTGCTGTAATGTGTGTGCTGTAATGTGTGTGCTGTAATGTGTGTGCTGTAATGTGTGTGCTGTAATGTGTGTGCTGTGATGTGTGTGCTGTGCTGTGCTGTGCTGTGTGTGTTGGCATGCCTTCGTCCGCTCGAGCGTGGAAATTCCCAAAATCCCTTCCATTTTTGTAGTTTTTCGCATACTCACTAGGTGGCGCAAGCAGCCGCCCAATTTCATTTTCGCTTTGTTTGTACGTAGTCCATTTAGTGTGTAAGGAACCACACCACTATAGCTACAGTCTAGTACAAAAGTAACCGCGTGTTTAAATGGCGCTGGCGTTCAGTTCGTCGTCGTTCGCTGGCTGTTTCAGTAGCCGATTCGTACCCGGAAAGCCGCAAAATTTGCGTACATACGAAATATAAGTGGATACGTCGAAACGTCGCGTACAACTTTGCTCGCGAAACAGAAAGAGGTGAGCGGGACGTCGGAAACGCCAGTCGGGTCGGTGTCGGTGCGATCCGTCGTCGCTTACGGCAAACGGGCTTGTCAATAAAGTTCATGTCTGTGGTCGCGAAAAGATTCCTCCTGTGGAAATGACCCGGTGTCGGTGAAAATGCAACCGGCATGAGGCCTCGGCAATCGGCTGAACCGCCATGCGAACGGGACCTGCTCGATGGGGAAACACGCTGCTGGATACAGTCGATGGTCGCTCCCACTGTCGCGTAATCGCCGTAATGGATACGGCGTCTGCGCTTGGGGGTGAATGCCTGCGGTGGTTTAGCGCGTATGGACGATTACGAATGAACACGTGCAAACTACGCTTTCGCTGCGGCGAAAAGCCGTGTAAAGCGCTGGGCCTCGCTCGTAGATCCCGTCTCACGTCAAATAGCCGCCATTGTAAAAAAAAAAAAAAAAAAAAAAAACAGCCCTAGACGTGGGATCGCGGAACGAAGTACACGTTCAAAGATGTTCATTTTATACGAGACCTCGGGTGCAAACGAAATACACCGAGCCTCGCGTGTAAAGCGAACACCGTTTGGGGAGTCCACCCTGGGACAACGGTTAACACGTCCAGGGGTGTACTTTTTCGCTGTGTGTGTAGGTTACTATAGCACGGTGTCTAAAAATATTCATAGAGTAAGCCATACAGATCTCTATAGCAGACCATTCAAGAGGCTATAGAATGCTCAAGAAACCAGAAGAAAAGCCATAGGCTGCTGTAGCATCCTTTCTAAAGAGACCCATTGATTAAACCCTACAAACTTCTATAACAATTGAAATCGAGCGTGTTGGTTAATAGATACAAAACTTGAAAGTATAAAACAGCGAGGACGAGGACGGGAACAGGACATCTTTTATTTAGCAACAACATAGAATGGCACAACGATAAAACCGCGCCAAAGGTTTCAACGTTCTCAGAGAGGGAAAGGAGATAATTGTTATAAAGGAAGGGGAATTTACTGTAAATATAAAAGTTTAAGAAGCACTGACGTCACGACGAGGTATCGTTAATCTAGTTATCTCTGATTACTTAGACTTCGACCTTTGTCATTGTCAATGATAATGAAGGTGCAGAAATATTCTTATTTACAATCTCAAAGCGAAATGTACTATGAATATAAAAGTTTAAATAGCTCTAGCGTCACGACGAGGTGTCAGTAATCTAGTCATCTCTGGTGTTAGGAATTCGACCTCTGTCTTTGTCAATGATAATGAAGGTGCAGAAATGTTTTGTTTACAGCCCCTACGCAAATGATTCAATAATTTCTCTCAAATCTGTTGCTTTGCCCGCCCAGTATTCTAGTATCGGAGAAATAAAGAGTACAGTCATCGCACGTGCGGCTGTGAACGACAATTGGGTGATACGACTCATTTGAAGCCTTTGATGCTTCCAAGTTGTGTTCTCTGAGTCGATGGTTGACGCATCTCTCAGTCTGTCTAATGTACTGACTGCCACAGCTTAGTTTAATTGAATAAACCTTTCTTTCTTCGCATTCTAAAACTTTTTGACATGCTTTACATTGCACCCTCTGGGACTGTCGCTCCCATTAACCTTTTTACACATCTGTTTAATGGTGAATTCCGCTCGCAGATCTTGAGCGCTCCAAAAGCGCTCCATTTGGAGCGCGCATATTCCGCTCGCAGATCTGGCTCGAGCTGGTCATCTTCCCCTCGTAGATCTCTGGCAACGCCCGCTCCACGGAGCGCCTCAAACTCCGCCGAACTTGCTCTGCGGGATTTCACAGATCTCTCCGGATGTTGACAGAGCGGCCCACGTGATTTCCTTCTAAATCGGCAGTGCGCATGCGCGGCGAGGTCACGAGGTTGGCAAGGTCGGCGGGCCGGACGGGTCGTCGAGTGTGATCTGTTCGGGTGCATCGGTAATTTACATGGGATTGTGACGTCTCAAACGCTTCTACCTCCCGTAGATCAGGGATACAAAGCCGGGACCATGGAGCGTGGTAAATCGTAAGCGCTGACAGCTGTGATCGTGAGAGGAAGAACGACAGGAAAGCCGGAGGCAGACGCAAGGTTAGGCCTGTTCATTCCGCAGCCAATGATTGTTTACCTTTTTACACGGCATTCCGCCGGCGTTTTCCCGTGCAATAAAGCAAGAAAAGATTAGGCAACGGCCGTGCAAGTGATGGTTTGTTACCTCTGTGTTTATTAAAGTCGTATCAGAAATCTGAACTCCACCGCTGGCAATCGCTGTCCGTGCCCCGCCGCTTCGACGCGGCCGAAAGGTATGTGACGGTGCCGAACGCGGACTGCGCGGACGTCTTCGTTATTTGTGACATGAGCGCCATGGTACGTATAATTTCGCACGGCCTGTGTCGCGTGTTATTTCTGCGTCGGAAAGATCAGTCGGCTGAGGCGTTGGTGGGCTTGTCAAGTTCGAGCAGCGGCCATTTTGAATGGCGGAGGGGGAAGCGATGGGGAGGAGTGTGGGGGAGGTCGCTCCAAAAAGGCGAGTTTATCTTCCCCTCGTCGATTCGGAGCGGGTCCCACGGAGCGGAATTTTGCCTCCCTCGCGGATTTTGGAAAGCGCTCCGGATCTACGAGTGGAATTCACCATAAGGCACATACAACAGGAAAAAACAAGACTCGTGTCGAACTTGGACACGATAGATCTTAAACGGTGCGCGGAATTGTTCATGTAGGGAATCACAGCGAAACGACCTTTCTTTTTGGAAACAGCTTGCGGAAGATACGGTTTGAGAATGAACCTCTCAAGGGTGGAACGACGTAGGTCAGCAGGAAAGCCTGCTTTTTCCAACCTCTGCTGCCTCAACTTGATGCTACTTTTGGAGACATGAAAAGTGACCTTACTATGCCATGCTTAAAGGAGCTGTGCAAGGATTTTAACGTTGGAAGAATTGGCATCTTATAATTTTGACATTGTTAGCCTTGTCACAAAGGACAGAAAACACACTTCCTTCCTTCGAAATGTTGCGATTCCGCCGCGTAATCGCGAGGCTAAAACTAGAATATTCCCCGACCTGCAGCCGCGAGCGGCGGCCATGAGAAACGCGCGGCGTGACGTCAAGGGGGGGGGGGGGGGGGTCTTGCAGAAATATAGCAAGTTGTGCGAATACCTGCTCGATAAAAGGTAAAGTTTCTATAAATCGATTCGTTCCAACATAAATATAAATGCGTCCAAAACCTGGTATCATCGCCAAAACTTTTATTATACGAAGTTTTAGTGGCGCCGTCTATCCTAGGTCCACAAAACCGTCAGCTCTATCTGCTACCACGAACAGCGAACAGCCGCCAGAAGCCGGAGGGGGGGGAGACCTAGAGCCGGACGGGTCCGGCGGTATGGCCGGACCCTGATGACAGTTTCCTCCTTTCACCATATTGTTCGAACTGCGCCCGCCAGCACGCGATCACGCGGTCGCGAGCGGATGAGTTCTCGCTGCTCACTGATAGCTCTAGAGAGAGAGCTTCACTGGAGCCCCGCGCCTACCCCATCGACGTCACTGCGCGCGTGACCCGGAAGATGATGCACGAGTTGAGAGGTGGAAAAAACCTGGATCTTTTTATTTTTTTTTAAATAAAACTAGGCTATCCAGACAAATTCTGTTTTCTGTAGTTCACTTCAGAAGTGTCAGGCATCAACTTCCACAATTATTTAAGCAAAGCCCTGAAATTGTTGCACAACTCCTTTAACTGACTTAGAGTGAGCACTGGTGAAAGGAAGAACTGGCTTCTCCCAGCTCTGCTGGAAGGCCCAACAAAAACCTGAGGGATGGGGATGTAATCGTAAATCCAGGAATTGTAATCCTTCCATTGAAGGATTTTCCCGGGTGAAAGTTAGTCTCGCCTCACAGTCTTTGGAAACTTCAAAGATGCTGTCAGCGGACATAGCGGCTTTGAATTCCATAGCTTTTTGTTTAAAAAAAAAGCTATAGATAGCTATAGGGGAGACCTTAGGAAAAGTTAAAGACAGCCATAGAAGCGGCTATAGCTAATTGAGCCAATTTTTATAGCCGGCCATACAAAGGATTTTCTATAGCCGACTATAGACCATTTTTGTATGAGATAGAGACAAACCCTTACAAGAATATGTATAAACACTCCGAGGACGTTCCATAGAACGGTGTCCTTAGGAAAAACATAGGGCATCTATAGGCAGACCACGACTATACTGTTGTCTTCCTGAAGTCGTCCTATGGCCGCCCTATATAATATCGGCGAACGGACGTTCTATGGACGTCGTATTCTAGAAATGACGCAAGGTCATCTTTTACCTTATCTATACTAAGACACTTTAGGATGCCTTTAAGTTGTCCATAGGGCTGGTGTTCCTTTTCAAGGTTCACCTCATAATGTCCATACGGACTCTATAGGGAGTCTGCACGGGATCCATATCGTGTCTATAGGGTTCCTGCAGAGAACCTATACAGGGTCTACAGGGAGTCCCTACGGGGTCCGCAGGGAAGCCATTAAGGGTCTACACAGGGTCCCTATGAGCTCTGGAGAGAAGTCATACAGGGTCTGCACAGAGTCCCTACGGGGTTCGTAGAGAAGCCACTCAGTCTGCAGGGGGTATAGCTACGGGTTCCGCAGAGACCAACGTTACTATACTTTGTTTCACCTTATGTTGTACCGTAGCGAAGGCTACAAGCGCGAGCTCATAGCTCTGGCGGCTGCCCTTAATGCACGAGAGCTTGTGCCGCCGAGATGTGCCCTAGAGCAAGGAGCTCGCGCTTATAGCCTTTCCTGCGGTACATCATAAGGTGAAATAGAGTATAGAACTACTCAGCTGGAAACTGCCATAGAGCCTGCTTTGAAAAAGTGGCACCGATCCGTACTCGAGAACCGAACTAATGGCGATCACAACGCCGCCATTTCTCCCACAGTGGTTACTCGGGGAACTGCACGACCTCGAGTTTTGGTTTGGGAGTATCGATTTTCGATAGCGTCCGGTGCGACTGTTCTATTTTGGCTTTAATAGGCCATTTTGACCCCGAAACTGATACGGTGGGGTTTCAGGGATGGCAACCACCATCTTCCAGCCGGACGCGCCGCGAATGAAGCTAGGATGCACCCAGGTCGATACGCGCTACCTGAAGTCACCGGTGAGACATGGCTGTATAAAAAAAATATTAATTGTACCGCAAATCCCTATAAGCTAAACGTTTATGCAAACATTACCCTCCTGTCATTTTGTATAGTCTCCAATAAAAGTTTCTACAAAATGAGATTTTTCCGTTTGTTTTTACGCAAAACATGTTTTGTAAAGTTTTTTTTTTTTAAGAGTGTAGTGCAAAAAGCAAATTGTTGTGTGTATGTTTATACAGCCGGAAGTTAGTCTGCCGCAGTGAGCGTCTGGTGTCTCAGCTGTAGATGAGCAATTTAGCCAGTACGGTACAACTGCTAGACTGGGGTCTTTAACGTGCACCACGCAGTGGTGATACACGACCGCACGCCGGTACAATGCTCATCCAGGTCGAAATAGGCAGGGGCGGGGATTGAACCCAGGATCCTGGGTTCTGCAGCACGAGCGTTCGCTCCACGTGCTCCGAGCTGGTGTGCGCTAGACTACTCGGCCACCGATCCCCCTTAAAGGGGTACTACGACGATTTCTTCATGGTCCCCGATTTGCTTGAAATTTTGCTAAACTCGCCAAACAACATCGCTAAAATAGTATCCCAAATATTAGGTCAAAATATTTTTTTTTCACGAAGTTATTGAATTTACAATTGTGTTCCTCACCCTGTTTTTCAAACTGAAAGTCTCTACTGGCAACAACGAAAAAGTGACGTCAGTGGAAGGCAGGGGTTCACTTTTTGGGCTGTAGAATTTATTCCCAACTGATTCCAAGCAGTTTCATGGTGTCAGATCAATGCTTTGGAAGCTCGCTCCAGTACCCGCTCGCCAGCACGGATCAAATGATTGGCATATTCTATTTTTTAGACTGCTTGCTCGACTGGCAAGCCTGCCTGCCACTGACGTCACGGCACTGAAAAGTGCGGGTATATTTGAATGTTGGTTTTTGCATCATTTTCATTTGCCGATTTCACAATAACTACTATGAATTTCGCGATACTAAATAGCATACTGGAAGGGGTAAAGGCCGGGGAGTCAGAAAATATAGTTAGTTGAGGTAGATGGGGTCTGCAAAGAAGCCATACAAGGTCTACAGGCAGTACTTACGGGGTCCGCAGAAAAGCTATACAGGGTCTACACAAGGTCCTTATGGGGTCTGCAGAGAAGCCATCAGGGCCTGCACGGAGTCCCTACGGGGTCCATAGTGAAGCCACTCTGTCTGCACGGGTATATCTACGGGGTCCGCATAGACCCAGATACTACCTTCCACTGAGAAAGTAAGGGAATTATTCCGGTACATACGGAATACCTCCACCTCCACGTTGAATATGCCATGAGGTTGGACATATCACCAGACATCAATGTAACATATTGATTCCCGGCGCTTAATTAACAACTCTTTAACTCGGGAATCTCCTTACACCTAACGAAAACATGTACCCGGCATCACTTTAGTTATTTATCAATCCATAGCTCAGACCATAGAGGGGCACTAGAATGTCTATAGACTCACCGAGGCCATAGCAAATACCATTGACTACCAATACTGGAAACTCGAGACAAAATACATGGGGTTGTCGGGATACACAGAAGTGCTGCCATCTCTCGGTGTGAGATGGTAAACTATGAGCTCGAAATTAAAAGAATAACAGTCATTCACTACACTATATTATCTCTTCACACTATCAGGAATTGTGAATATATGGCAAATCGGTGTGCCGATTTCATTGAGCAAGAGCTGATACACGGTATTTCTAATAATGAGGTGCGCTTCTTATTAGCAGTAAGTATTTAGATTATATGGACCTATGTATTACACCTCGTACAAATGACCTACTGGCAATTAGTCACTTTCTATACTTCGTTTCACCTTATGTTGTACCGCAGCGAAGGCTAGAAGCGCGAGCTCATAGCGTTGGCAGCCGCTCTTAAAGGGGCACTCAAGTGGATTTTGAGATCGTCTATTTATTGTCATAACGCAATCAACGGGCTCTAAGCATCCTAAAAATCCTAAAATTACATTCAAGGGCGGCCGATTTCCCTATTAAAAATCCAATCAAAGATCGGTGTTCTGCGCCTAGGCGCACGCCGTCAGGGGCGCTGTCGGACGGGAAGGCGGCAGGGAAGGTCGTGCGCTAACCAATCACGAGTCCCGGCGCACTGATTTTGAAATGCGCGCGTACTCGGCGGACTGATTTTGAAATGTGCGCGTATCCGGCGGACTGATATTTTCGAATGTGTGCGTATTCGACGGACTCATTTTAAAACGTTCACCGAATGTGGTGTCGTCGTATGGAAATTCTTCGGCGGACGGCAGATATCAGGTTCATCCCGTACGACGCCGCTTCTACGCGCGACGCCGACGCCTCGAACGCGCCGCAAACGTAGACGACGGCATTCCACGGCGCTGCGAAGCAGGCGAACGTCTTCGGCATCGACACCGGATTCCGGATACAAAAGAGAAGAACGCACTCGGCGACTGAACCGAGCGGCTCCACAACACAGACTGATAGGTGATACGCTCTTTATTGTAAAACTCACATGTATAGTTAATGCCGGTTTTCTGTTTTAAGGTGCCAACGCGGTTGCTGCATGCCGATGGAGATCGTCGTCAGGTTGTCTGCCGCCGGGTGTACCCTGCCGCCGTACGCAAGCAGCAGGGCCGGCGCGCTGCGTGACGAGCCACTTGGATTTCGACTCGATGTGCCTCAGCACGGGTGTGCTACGACTCGTTTTACACAATAGACGCCACTATGGGCAGAAGAAAATGCGGGGCGACAAGGAACAAGTGAGTACGATTTATCGATCGTAAAACTTGCGATCGGCGTCGACACCGTTCCAATCATCGGCGCCCGTTTTTCTTGCCGCACGTCCGCACGGGATACCTTTCAATAGAAAACACTTAGCGATCAATTTTTTTTTTCTTAATGTTCGCTTCACGTTTCTGTTTCTTTTTGTCTTGTTTGCCGTGCGTTTTCGTTTTCTTGCCCATGCCTCCCAAGCTGCGAGCCGAGGATGAGGACACCTCCAGCGACACGGAGTCGGAGTTGGGCTCCGGTCCGTCGTCGGTTGAGATCCTGGCCCTCAATGACCGTATGTCTACCGCTCTCGAGTTGGTGACGGAGCATTTAGCAGCCGTCCCGGGCGGGACCGGCGACCAGCGTAAACGCGAGCCCGAGGGGCTCGACGACCGCAAGTCCGTCGCCGACTTCGTGGCGGTGCTGGGCGTCTTCGCAAGAGCGTCCAGCGCCTCGGACGCTTAGCGCTGGGATGCCTACGTGCTGAAGCGGATCTTCCCCCTTGTCTTGCCGGCGAGTGCGAGACGATGGTGGGTGTTGCAGATTCTAATTGACTGCACCTCGACCAGAAAGAGCTATACGCACGGCGCGAAACGTTTTGGTTCTCGTATAAAACTAAATTTCCGAAGCTGTAAAGTAGCATAGTAGTAATGTGTCTGCCTCGTACGCAGCAGACCAGGGTTCGACCCCCCTTGTGTGTTTACCTTTTTTCTTTTTTTTTTCTCGAACATTTTGTTTTGTTGAGGCATTTGGCAATATTTACATTTCTTTTCTATGATTAACAGTGAAAAAAATGAATGTTTTTGACGAAACTTCGCTGAACTAAATGGTATAATCCCTCCCTTTCCGGAGGTGCATGGGGGACAGCGGAGCTTTGGTTGCCGGCTGGACGCCGCAAAGGGGGGGGGGGGGGGGGGGGGGGTCAAATGGCAAATACTCTATTTAATCAAATAATAGCCGCACTATTTATGAACAAGGCCCTTCCATCTACTTTCCCACACAACACATATACAGCCAATCATTGCATTGCGCATAAATAACATAGCGAATAACCAGATCGAGAACACGATTCTCCATACAAATGCAATCTTCACAGATGGTACCTTCGCACGAAAACATTATCTCTGTCTTGTAAACAGCTGGAATCATGCTGTCGATCGCGGTGATTGGCAAACTGCGTGCTCCGCGGAAAAGCGAACCCTCGGGTTTTCTTCGTAAACAGTGTGGCTAGTACTCGAGTAAATACGGTAGGTTTGTAATTAGCAGCCGCATACTGTCGCACCAAGGCGACGTGAACGCAGGGGGGGGGGGGGGGTGGTTAACGAGCTCCCAGTGATACACGCTCTGTCCAGCGTGAGCTCTCCGCGTCGTGCGTATAGCCACTTCCGGTCAAGGTGCACAATGTCGTGCGTATAGCCTTATACCCATGCCACACGGGCAACTCGACTGCCATTTACTACGAATGACATTTGAACGATCGGCCAATCAGCGTGCGACACTCCGAGCATGGGGCGTTCCACGCGCGACAGATCGCAAGCCGATTCGTCAATCACACGAATGTCATTATTTGTAAATGGCATTCGAGTTGCCCATGTGGCACGGGTATTAGTCATTCTATTTCCATCTCTTGAGGCGTCCCGCCGCAGCTTTCGAGAGGAGTTCCTGGCACCGGGGTACGAGTCCAGCGGGAAATCGAGTGTCGCACACAGAACCCAGAAGAAGGCCTTGTGTAGTATATTAGGGTCATGCAGGAACTGCTCAACCGAGCAGTGCAAGCTGCTCTCGAGTCCGAGAGGGTTACTCGCATTGTTCGTCAGTCACCCCTGTTACAACATGTATCTTCATGGGTCCAACTACGACACCATTGAAGACCTCGTGTAGGAAACCATCGCGGCTTGCGTGGACTACAGGCCTCCCGCCCCCAGCTGCAGAAGCCTCCGAGCCGTCCTGTGCGTGGGTACTCTCCACATGCGTCGACCAAAACGAGCAACTCCGACTCGACACCTTCCTGAAAGGGTCTGTGCAACCTCGCCTACTTGCCCCTCGCCCTGAACCCCCTTGATTGTCGTCGGGAGGTCCAATGTTTTCACAACAAGCTGGGTCGTCAAGAATCTAATTTCCTAATCCAGGGAAGCCCCAGGCAGCTGGGATTGCCCCCCCCCCCCCCCCCTCCGCCCGGGGGCCCGCTCCGGAGCGAAATTTTGCCGCAGGTGCTGCAGACCTTCTCAAGCAGCCGGCTGCAGTCCCCCCCCTCCCCCCCCCCCCCCCGGCAAAGGCCGGCTGCCTAATCGTCTTCGAGATCATTGAACGGCCAACAAATGCCCCAGCTTGGGCCGAGAGGTGGCTGGCAATGAGGGAATGAACCAGTGGAGTTGAGAGGCAGCGGCCAGTGTTGGAGAGGACTGGGGTAACATGGGAAATAGAGTGGTAGAAGACTGTTGGCAGCCCAGTTGCTGCTACAACTACGGACAGCGTGACCATTCTCGCAGCCAATGCCTGCACTTGTAGTGCCGGGGCCAGAGGAACCAGGGAAACCAACAGGGCCCGCGACGCTTAACTTGGAGATCTTGCTGCCGCCGGCCCAAGCTGGCGGCAGCGAGTTCCAGCCTCGGGATCAGCGAGTCGCCAGCACTTCTCTCGTCTGTGTCGCATACGACCTACAGATAAATGCATCAAGCCTCACATGACACTTTGTCTACTTGCTGTTCCCTTTACTGCCCTTCTTGATAACGGAGCAGAAAGTTTGCTCATTGGAGACTTTTTTGAGCTGTGCAAAACAAAAAAGAACCGTTTCGTTCCTAAAATACACTTCTGCAGTGCGCTGCAAGGCTCGGCATTCTATTCGACGAAGAGGCACGCTAGCATTTTCTTTATCTGCCAGGATTGAACGTGCCAATTACCTTTTGGTGGAGATTTTATTGCAGGCGAAAAACGTTTGCTCGACTTTGATGTTGGCGGCTATTGGCTGCACCAGGCGAGAGGATTGCATTACCAGCGCAACTCTCCCGGCTCTCTGTACAACAAGGCCTGCTCCAGCCTTTCCTGCCGGTGTCTGAGACGCCCTGCAGGTGCGTCCAGCGTCCAGGAAACAAAAACAACAGCTAGAGAGCATCTTGCAGCCATTTCCACCAATGTACTACACGGAAGATCCGGGAAAGACTGATGTGCTGCTGCATCGAATCGAGACTGGCGACGCTCGACCAACTGTGGTGCAACCCAAAGCCCCTCATCATCTATGTACGAGCTCTCCTGAATGCAGCACTACAGGAGTGGATCGACACCGGAGCTGTTTGCAACTCCCAGAGTCGTTGGGCTTCTCCCGTCGCAGCCTCAACGCTGCAACGGTGAGAGGTTCATACCAGTTTCCCTTGATCGAATCGATCATGTACGCGATCGACAACACGAAAGTGTTCACAACGCTTGACTGCAGTCGAGGATAATCGAGATAGACCCGGAGGAGGTTTCGACAACCGCTTTCACCTATCACAAGGGAGTGTTCGAGCCTATCAAATTTGCCCGATACCTTTCAACATCGAATGAACATTGGTGTCGATGATACAAAGAGCAAGTTTGTGATGGCGTATATGAATGACGTCATTTCCCCAATCTTTCAAAAAAAATACCTCGAACATCTTAGGATTGTCCTCGAGCAGATGCAATCTGCCAACTTGACAGTTCACCCTGTGTTTTCGTCCTCTCTATGTTTTATACTTTCTTTGATCTAGTAAACCTTCTTGGCTTTGCTGTTTAACCCGAGTTTTCACCACACGCGGACAAGATGTCGCGATAACCGATTGCCCGCAGCCGCAAGACGTCAGAGCTTGCAATGCTTCTAGGATCGATTGGATGTTATTG
>JABSTQ010004945.1:0-76714 GCA_013358835.2 Ixodes persulcatus | reverse complement strand
CAAATCTGAGCTCGTTTCCAGGATAAGAGGGCGTTTTTTCTCTCGTTGTTCACAATTTCATTCTCGGAGCTGTGAGCGGGCATTGGTGGTGCGGGGAATGTGTCGTCTGCAAGCCAGTCGTAGTTTGATTGATGGCGGACTCGCCTCTTGTCACGCATTGATTTTGTCTACTGTTTGTTTGGCATTAAGCTAAATAACTGCCGTATGAATTACTTAAGCAACACATGGTACATTTACTTATTTCTTGAGAAGGTGCCCTTTATTCCTTTTGGTGGTAGAAACGTCATGAGTCGAGCTAGCGCAGCCATCTTTGGTGCCACGCTAGCTCCACAGTAGTGTGTTGGCTATGCAATTACGCTCACGACGTCTAAATCTGCCTTCGTGGTGGTCGTGTACAGTGTCGGTTGCCTGAAGCAGTTTATGCGACTTGCCGAAGTGGGTACAAAAACCATACTTCGGGTCATCGGAGGCGGATTTTGATCAAAGCAGCGCAGCAACGGGCTGGCACCTCGAACAACAGACAAACTAGCTTTCCCGAACCAAAACCACCGGAACGAATCGGTTAAGATTACAAGTCAATTATTTTCGCGGCAGATACAAGTTATGGACGTAAAAGTCACATTCATTCGCCGATTTGTCTACTGCAACGCTAGAACTTCTGCGTCTAGGACACCTCACCAGCAATGGGTGCCATCTTGCTTCAAAAGCCACCGGACGTCACGTCAGTGTCACTTTGCGATGGGTTGTTGCATCGCGGTTGGGAGGAATCGGTCTTGAAGCAGTTGGCAGAAACGCGTCCTAACTGCACGATCCAAGCCACTTTGCAGGTGAAAACGTGCAGACCCGTTTCTAGTGCGGATGGACCATAAGTGTTGAATTAACCAGGTCCGGCGGTCTAGTCTTCGAATTGACGTGAAATTTATTTCATAGCACTGCACTTACAACTTCCGAGACCGCACCCACACTGTGAACGAACCGAAAATTTAAATAAATTGACTCAAAATTACTGAAAGGCCACCGTATTGTTTGTAAGTGAATTTGGTGCCGATTACATGAAACAGTAGCTTTGATAAAACGCTGCAGAAAGGGACCCCTGGATGGCACTCGAGACATAGTGCACTGAATCCAACACTCTAGTTGAAAGGATGGCAGTGTCCCCCCCCCCATTCAGTCCCCCCATAGTATAACCCGGCCAACCTGCCCACCTGAAGAGTAGCTCGATTGATTGACCAAGTTTTTAAAATGGCACAAAGGCCAAATTTGGCTAGAAAACACCAGTGATTTAGTAAGAGAAGAGACCCCACCCACCTGATGAGCTTTCGCTCAGGGTCCAGCAAGTTGAGGAGCTTGTCTGCATAGACTTTCTTAGAGGCGGTGAAGAGGATGACCTCGAAGATCTTTGACACCCGTTCCAAGAACTCCCGGAAGAAGGGCCTCGTTCGGACGTACACCTGAAACACAGTCGACACAGGAGGTGGGCTTCATCATCTCGAGGTGAAGACAGACCAGGGAGCCGACGTTCGGCCAACCGATCAAGCTCGGGAGGGACGGACGGGGAGGCACGCACCTTGTACTCAATCTCTTGGAACGTGACAGGAAAGGTGAAGGTTGCATCCTCCAGCTCCACCAGGCTGCAGTGCACCAATGTTTCGTCCTGCAAAGAGGGCAGCGGTCTCGTTCATCACCTGCCGTGAAAAGTATGAGAGCCATCACATACTATTTTACCACGTCTAATTCAGTCATCCATCGGTGCACAGCTATGAATTAGATGCTCCATATTGTCTACATTATTGCCAGCAAAGGCTGTCTACTTAAACACTGTTTTACTAAAACACCGGAAGGTTTTTTTCGGGACTCTCGCCAATAACCAGCTCAACAGTTAAAGAGCTGTGACCGGTGAGGAAGAAACGTCAAAATACGCTTACGAAGCACCAGTGCCGGCCTTACCAGATCCAGGACGAGCGAGAATTCGGGACTGCTGCGAGTTCTGAGGGGCAGGGCAGGGCAGCGGGCTCTCATTTCAGGGGTCAGTGGTGGGAGGTGCTTGATGAAGTAGTACCTGAGACACCACACAAGGAGGGAATGTTCCTTGTTGTAACTCCCACTCCCACCATCTACAAAGCTAAGGCATATACGTATGGAAAGTAAAAACTGGTCAAAACATAGCGAGAATAAAATGCAGAATAGCAAACATTTGGTAAGCTTTGCAAGGGGTATGATTTATTGCATTTCTTTTTGCAGTAACTCTTAATTGAGAATGATAAGCAAATGAATCGTATGTGCTCCCTGCACGGTAATATTCCTACAAAGCAGTTTGCTGCACATTTCTTAAAATGCTCGAGACTGGTGAAAAAACTTGAAGTAACTGAAGTAGAAGAAACAGGAAAAGACTTTGCTTGCTTCAGGTTTCTCCCCCTGGTCTCCGGTGTTTAAAAAAAAACTGTTAAACTTACAGCAGCTTGCCCGCACCATGACTATATGTACTATAGTGATGTGCTGGATGCTGGATGTGTCAAGAAATTTGTTCATGATTGTGTAAAGTTTCTGTCTGCCTTCCAAATTGCTTCAGAACTGTTCCCTGGCATGCCTACACTAGCTCCACCCCAGAAATATTGTGAATAGTCTGAAAATCAGAGATTCAAAATCGAGTTTTGACAATATAGACCTTTTCATCTCAGTAGTTACCCGACCGGCGGACAGAGGGCGCTGACGCACTCGGCGCCATTGGGTGGCTTCAATTCGGTTGGTTTCGGTTTCAGCGCGCTCTCGGCTGGGTTGGTGTGTTATGTCAGTCTCGCCTAATTTCGTCATACAAATGTGCCCGTTATAGTGCACAACTCATAAAACTGCGGTACTGAGCCAATTCGAGAACCACGAAGTGGTTTCGAGTCATATTTGCGGACTTTTTTACGAACGCTTTACGATGCATCTGGTCATGTTCGTCGCTAATTTCGGTCAGGTTCGGCGGCGTAACGACTGCGATGCACAAGGAGGATCCCATCGTCTACGGCTTGACCCACTGACCCTAGTTTCCAGAAAAAATAAACTAATGAAGAGACTAATGAGTAGATATATAGTAAAAATGCAGGTCCACAACCTGATTAAAAACCTCCTAAATCGCGAAAAACACACAAAGTCGCAAGTTCACTGACTGATTTTCGCGGACACCAACTTTCTGTGGACTTTAGAAACTTGAAATGTCTCCTATAATACGCACATATTCTAAGAAATAAGTGATATTGTCTCGGGCTGTTTTCTTTAAAAGAAATTAAGTACTCGAGATATATTCGATGGTCCGCGTCCTAGGTCGGGTGGGAAATTAATTTAGCTATTGACCTTGCTAAAGTACTTATTAACAGCATTTAACAACATTGGCGTTAGAAAATGAACTATTTGTTTTACTGACATTTGATTACGACGTGCTTGGCACATAAGATAAGTGAGGCCGGTCAATTGAAATCTGAAATTTTGTCTTTGTACAAACTTTGCCAAATAAAATTGAGGGTACGAAAGAAGTGATCTCTCGTATGTTTGGTTGAAGTCGAATGCTAGGCACGACTTCATGAACCTTCATGACAGATCTCCAAGCAAACTGATGCGATTTAAAATATACAACCCTGAACTTGGGTGATTTTCATGTAGATGGCTTCTTTTCGGCATCACATAATGCGAGCCCTAGGCACTCTCAAGCTGCCTGTGACAGATTATTTCACAGGGGTCTTTGTGTTTAAAATAAATAAAATTCATTACTTAAATTTTGTACAAAAATGTTAATACCCTTTAATGACTGCAGATATGTGACCGAGCATAGTGTACAGTTTCTCTAAATTCATAAATAAACAAATCAAGCAAACGTTTCTATTGCAAAAACGATTTAAGACCGTCTAACAGATTTAGGTGTAACGTCGTGCACAAATAAATCGCCCGATGTGGACGTTACCATTATCCCAAGCATCAGATAAAATGTGAGTTAAACGTTTGTCACCTGTGTATATTATATGTCCTATATAATCAAAAACAACTATTTTAAATTTTTTATGAAGACAACGCCAAAGGCTTTCAGGAAACACACATAGCTTCATATGCTGCGTTGTATTTTGGTCAAATTCCTTAAGATTTTAAATGCGCGATTATACATATACATTGCGCTCTACTTTTTTCGAATATGCCGCCACTATCACTCTGTAAATTTAAGTTGTCATAAATAAGTGGACTCAATATGCGCCAGGTCTGACGCTGATTTCCGTATCTCCTCCCTCCTCACGCGTATCCAGTACGCCGACGGTGAAAGTAGTCAAAATCGGTTATAAAATTAACTGCATATGTAGTCGTGCACATAATGATGGCATGCAATTAAGTTGTAAATGTAAACATCGGGCGGCAATTTACAATAAGGCGAGAAACGCGGTGAAACGCGACGAAAAACACGAATGCCGCGCTTTCGCCAAGGCGCGGAGGGGAGGGTGGAGCGACGAGTTGAAGCCACCTTATGGCGGCCGCGTCAGAGCCGTTTATTGAGAGAGTTTGGCCATACATTGGTTTGAATAGGCGAGCATCTCGGGGCCAACCACAGGCCGCGAAACAGCCCCTAGCGGTGGTCGCGTGCTCTAAATTTGTGCCACGACTATACTTCGTTTCACCTTATGTGCGAGCGAAGGCAAAACTGGAAGCGCGAGCACGGAAGCTCCGTGCGTTCAGGCTTTGCTCGAGCGCGCGAGCTGGGGAGAAATGCAAAAAGCGCTGGTCTCGTGCTTCTAGCTTTGGCTTCGCTCGCAGGTAAAGTGAAACGAAGTATAATTTGAGCCGTGCCGAGCGGAACTCCGCGTCTCAAGACGCTCGCGCACCCCACCCTTTGCACTGCTTTCTTTCAGCCAGTCTCAGGACGCTCTTCTAGCAGTGCAGACAAAGGCATGGGCACGAGCGCGTGGCTTTGGAAAGTGCCTCCTATGCACGAGGTCTCGTACAAACAAAAGAGTTTCGCTGAGCTAGGCTCATGCGCCTGTGCCTTTGTCTTCACTGTCGACATTTGTGAAATGGAGTAGAGGTCTCCTGATTGGTCGACGCTGTGTCACAAATTTAGTTTACGCTCTAAGCGTGGGGGGAATATTCGGCGCTGGCGGCGGCCTTTGCTCCGCCTATTGTCCAAACTCTCCTAATATACGGCTCTGGGCCGCGTCACGTGATTCCAAGATGGTTGCGCCCATGCGACGGAGGCCGAAAAGGTCTATAGAATGGTTTGCATAATAAAAGGTTGTCTTCTCCGGGAAACTGTTCCGATATCAAGGGTTTGATGATGTGAGGTTTCATAAATTAAGGTGCGGTTCCTGGAATGTTTCTATCCATAGTCGGTGACACGTTAAGAGTTCAGGGGAAGCTGCCTCCCACCCCTTTCCCCTTTAGCAGAGTGAACACTGGAGAGGAGGTCACCTCCTCTTCAGCATTCGCTCTGCCAAAGTGGAAAGGGGTGGGACGAGCTCTCCCTGAACTCTTAACATGTCACTGACCATAGCAAGAGGAGATACCAAATTTTCGGACTATAATCCACACTCAGTGTATGCAGGGTCAGATTTTGGTAGAAAAGATTTTCCTTAGTGCCCACTCTGCAACCGGTGCCTAGTCTGCCCCCAGTGCACACTCGCACCCGGTGCATAGGCTGCATTTGGTGTCTAGTCCTTGATGAATGTGCCTACTTTATTAGCTTACAAAAGAGCTTGTGAATACCAAGTCATCAATAGCATACTCTGTCATTCACAAGATCTCTCATGTCTCGTCATAGTGAACAATCAAGAAAAAAACAAATCCTTGTACCTGCAGTGAAGTTTCAACTCTTAGGCACGTATGGTCCGTGGACTGCAAACCGGAAAATAGGGTAGTATTACCGAGAGGAGGAAGGGCACTCACGGGTCAAAGGTGTCCCACTCCTCGACCACCTTGGCTTCTTCAGCCGTGGGACACTCGGTCGAATAGGCGCTCACCGTGGCTCCATCCGGCTTCAGGTCGCCCAGCTGCCCTAGGTCGCATGACTGGAGCTCTGCACATCAATGTCAGACTCCAGTGATGCGACTGACCCAAGTGATTTTGTAGCACCTTTTGGAGCAGCCAAAAGTCCATTATGAAGCAGCAAAAAGTACTTTTGGAGCACAACTACACACTTGATTCTTATTCATACAAACAAAAAATGTGCATGCTTTACCTTCACACTTCTGTGCAACGGCAGGTTTGATTTCCTCAAACAAAGTAGCTGTTCAGTTGCTAGTTGCACATGGGAGCACTTGACATGGCAACAAGATGCTGATCGATGAAGGACAGTATCAACTATTGTGAATGGTCTTCTTAGGTATGAAATGAAATGTAAACCAATTAATATACAGTAGACTCCCTGTAAGACGAACACGAAGCGGCCCTGAAAATTTGTTCGACTTATCAGATGTTCGCCTTAACAGAAGGGCCTTAATTATCATGCTAAGCATGTCTAAGTTGCTGTTGACCAATAATCACAGAATGAAAAGGCCTACAATGAAGAGTTACTTAAAAAGGGACATTTATTTGGCTTGCCATGCCAAAAGAAGATGAAAAATAATGTTTCACACACCACTGGTGGGGGAACCGATCCATTCGGTGATTTTCGACTGCCTCTTCCTCTGTGCAAATCGGTGTCTAGCGATGAAAGACGACATGTGGCCCATGTTCCTGAGTAAACATGGGCCGCATGTCATAATTGAACCTTAATCACTGTCATCACGTCCATCAGACTCCTTGTCCGACGCCTCCTCCCAAAAGCAGCAGTCTTCAGTGCCGTCGAGCGCATTTGAAATCCCGCACTTCTTGAAAGAGCGAGCGACGAGCGTGCACCGACGCAGTAAAACCCCGGCGCGGCACATAAAGCGAGTAACCCAATGTCGGCTCGCCAAAGTTCTCATGCAACAGCTCGATGTTTACGGCAAGGCGCCGTTCACGCTGCTCGTTTACAAAGTTACGGGGAGGTGCCGTTCACGTTGCTCTTTTACAAAGTCGCTGAGACGCCTCGACGTCGGCAAACACGCCATTCTTTGGGCTCCTAAAGCTTCTTCTCGTTCCGTTGCATGCGAACAGAGCTTGCTTTCGTTGTCTCCATCCACGGATGCTGCCCTCATTTACGGCGAATTGTCGTCCGGCAGCACTGTTACCGATGTCTTCCGCAACCAAAAAAACTTTTCTTTTTGTAGGCGACCGATGATTGTTTTCGCGCCGACGCCATTGCCGAGCCTGACCGTGTACGAATGGTGGCGCCTCGGACATTGCGATTTTAATGATGATGATAGCTGTTTTGAGCGCCATATTGCTTCGAAACCGAAACTACGTCAAACAGCGTTAGATTGCGCCTCATCGAAGCTGAAAATGTGAAAAAAGATTGTTGTATTATATGCGGGTTTTTACAGTACATCTTACATACATCTCAGCCGGCGCAATGCGCGGCATCGCCGTCGGTGCAGTGCCATCGCGAAGGGGACCTATGGAAGTTCAAGTTAACCAAAATGCGCGCGCAAAGCGGATTGTGTTAAACAATTTTTTTTTTTTTGCATTGCGTCTTTGGGAAACCAACCAAATGTTCTTACTTTGTTCGGAATATCCGAAAATTCCGCTTAAGCGAGTTCGCCTTAACGGGAATCTACTGTATTCCACTAAAGTAACGTTACAATAATCTTGAGTATGCAACTTGATGTTTTTTAATGACATTTTGTATGTAGAACCTCAAAATAATGAAGAACGGCATGTGAACGATAAGTATGTTTTCTTGGAGCAATCCAACCAAAGTCTGTAATGTTATTCCCAAGCTTCCTTCTACTGCTTCACCTAATTTAGTTTTAATTTATTCTATTGACTGTACTTTAAACGAATAAACCATATATAAAGGTGGCAATTAAGCAATGGAGTTCAAATCAAAATGAACCTATAGAGCAGTTCATTTAAATTTCCTCGCGAGTACCCTCGCTAAATCCCGAATTTGAAAAAGGTATCGCCAGAATACCGCAGTTGGTCATAAATAATAGCCGCAGTTTAATTCAGAAATTTGTACTGCAACTAAGAGCTGTTACATTAACACTCTCGAAGTTTCTTGTTTTAATATACCCAACGCTTGCGTGTTTAACGTCCCGCTCTGGGGTACAGTCGCCGACCGATTATTCGGACTTCGCGGGGACCGAAACAACGTCCGAATAATAGAGCAGTCCGAAAAATCGGCAGATTGAAAAACTTGCCTTTATTACTTCCAAGTGGGCTTAAAAAAGCCGTAAATGGTGCCTCGTTTCAGGTTACACCTCCGTTTCCGTTCGGCAACTTTCTGTTAGCTTGAGAATCGCTGCCTTCTTTTCTAGCGTTATGGTCGAGTACTTTCTGCGCTTCCTAAAGACACATCGCGGTGGCAGTACAACAGATGGGGCTATGACGTCCAAGCCAGCGTTGTCCAAACTGAACTTGAACTCTATAACCTTGCGCATGTGTGCGCAGTTCCTGGGTCCCCAGGTTGGGTTGCAAGCCTCCCCGGCATGGGCAGCTATGCCTTTTTGCACCCCCAGCATGCCTGGGATACCCTATCCAATCAATGCGAATAAAGTATTATTATTATTATTATTATTATTATGAGAGGCGCAAATCATAGCAAATCCACGAGCGCAAAATGGCGACTGCCGACGCGAAGGAACGGAAAAACCACGACCGGCTTTATAGGGGCGACCTGCTCACTCCGCGTGTCCCTATGGGAGCGCGCGGGCCAAGAAATATCACGTGAAGGGCTTGGAGGGACCGAGTGTTCCGCTTGGCGCCGCCCTGGCTCAACACCAAAAGCGCGGCGGCCGCTATGGAAGGCAATGGGACCGTGTTGAAACAAGGTTGGTTTCGGATAATTTCTGTCGCATTTAATAGGCAGGCGCCAATGCTAGCATATAGTGTGTTTAGAATAGGATAAAATGAGTCACTATATCGTAGTTTTCTCGAGCAGAATAGTTAGTATTGTGAGCTAAGCATCTATAGTGTGCATGTACGGGTGTACAGGATGGTGCATCCAGTCCGCCTGCTGGAGCCCACTCCCATGATCGGAATAAAATATCGAGTTAGGTGCTCCGCAGGTGGGCCATGACGCTCTTGGTGAATGTTCCAAGTGAGGCACTGTCGATTGGTGGTGAACTGGGTGAACTGGTGACTGGCGGGGGGACCTCCGAAGTTGCGCTGCACGGGGTGCGAAGGAGTTCTAGTGACGAAGCGTACGGGTTACAAGGGGCTGCTGTCCACCAGTGCCAGTACGCCGCAGGGAGGAGGCAAAAAGAAGCGAGGAGTCCGGTAGCAGAAAAGTGGCAAGCGGGTCCCTCCCCACTGGACGGAGGAGGGGCAGTGCTCGATAGGATGGTGTTCGGGGGCCAAGTTGGAGCCATAATAAGGTAGGAAGCGCGACGTTGCACCGACTCGAGGGAGGCAACAAGTTGTCTGGTTGCCGAATCCCACACCAAGCAGCAAAACTCCAGGATGGGCAACAGCAGTGCTGTGAACAGCAATCTGGGCACATCGCGACTGGCTCTTCTTGTGAACCGAATGACGAAGCCAAGGAGTCACCTTTCCCCGGACACGACGTTTTGGACGTAGCGATGGAAATCTAAATGCTGGTCGATTATGACACCTAGGAGGTGGATATGAGCTGTACTTGGGATCTCCACTCGGTTCAGGAAAAGTGTTGGAGGGGTCGAAGGTTGGCGCGAGGCAGTGATCTCCATGGTAGCGTATTTGGTTTAAGTTTAGGGGAAGTTTGTTATCTTTTGACCAAAGAAGAATGCGATCTAGATCAGCTTGTAGCTTTTTACCGAACGTACAATGGCAATAACGACGAGAAAAGTCTTTAAAATACAGCCGATTATCGTCAAAACGTCGCCGGTCGGGGAGCGGACACACACAGATACACACGCGAAAGCGTCTGCTAGCGTGTTAAGCTACGGCGCCAGTAAACGCGGTGGCGGTTCAGCGAACTATACTTCGTTTCACCTAATCTGCGAGCGAAGCCAAAGCTAGAAGCGCGAGTCCAGCGCTTTTTGCGTTTCTCCCCAGCTCGCGCGCTCGAGCAAAGCCTGAACGCACGAAGCTTTCGTGCTCGCGCTTCCAGCTTTTCCTTCGCTCGCACATAAGGTGAAACGAAGTATAGAGAAAGTACTAAATAAGCAAAAACAAATGCGGCGCGCTCGCGCTGCCTCGGGTGACCTGGTCGCCCCTATAAAGCCGGTCGTGGTTTGTACGATTGCTTTGGTGCCTCCGACTCCGGTGTTTCGTGTCTTCAACGTCCTCGTGAGAAGATTCCCCTGCCCTTCGAAGTTATTGCAAGCACCACGAGTGGCACGGAATATGTGGAATCATCGTCTCAACTTCAAATAAGCAGGCCTTCACGAGCAACGACAAAGCCGAGCAGGCGCTCGGCACCGTTGTGTCGTCAGATGTTCTACAACGCCGAGGTATTTTCATGTAGCATTTGGAATGGCTTCAAGAGTGGGAAATTAATCTATTTCACGGATTGTTAACGCCGAGGCGAGTGCCCTCCGTTGCAGTGTCGTTGTCGCGCAAAGTGCAGAGAAAACCGGGTGGCGATGGCGGCGGTGCTCTTTGATCGCTATGATCTTGCGCCGTCGGGTTCATGGAGTCCGGAGAACGTACGTACGTGCGTCTGCTGGATCGGTGTTTTGGACTGCCTCAAAACTCTTTCTCACGCGCATTTTATTTGTGAAGCTTAGTAGCTCATTACACCTCGTCGTCGACTGCGCTCATTTGACTACGACGCACGAGCCTGCCTGATGTGAATTTCACTGCCTAAGATCTTTGGTGTGCTGTAACGAGGGCTAATAAAATATCACTTCTGAACAAACGAGTCGAAGTTTTGTCTGTTATCATAACTGATCGCCTGTCACAATATTAATCAGTAGTGTTCCTAGACTCCGCCCCCACAAGCACCCTGCTTCGTTGCCCGATAGTATAAGTGCCTCCTGGTACCTCGTAGAATTCCAGCTCCCACTTCAAGTAAGTACCATCCTTTAGAACTGGCAATTAATAGTTTCGAACCCAGACGTTCGCAGCGTGTGTGTGTGTGTGTGGGGGGGGGGGGGGGGGGCGATAGACCGCGACCTTTCCCAGTACTAGTACGTTGCCGGCGTCGGTCTCGTTTACCGCCGTGTAATGTATCAGAGCAATTCGTCCGGACGGCACTGTGCTGTTGTTGGTTGTACGAACAACCAGAGGAAACGCAGGGTTCTTTTTTGACACCCACTGCCCGTCACACAATTGCCTAAGAACTAGGGATGCCGCGAACTTTTTTCGAATCGAAGTTTCGATGATCGAATCAAGCAATTCGGAAGGTTCGAAAGATTTCGCATTTTCGAATTTTCTATATCGTAAAATTCGACGGAAGTCGAATTTTCGAACTTGTTAAGCTAAGAAGTTCGACGCTTTTCGAACCGTCGAACTTATTACGCTAAAAAATCGATCCTTTTCGAACTTTCGAACTTATCACACTGCAAAATTCGATGCTTGTCGAACTTCCGAACTCTACTAACCAAAAAATTCGATGATTTTCGAACTTTCGAAGTTCTTGCACTCAAAAGTTCGAAGCTGTTCGAACTTTCGAATTTCCTATGCTAAGCAAATCGCTAATTTTCGAACTTTCGAACTTATTTATCAATAGAATTCGAAAAGTTTCGAACTTTCGAATCCTGAAAAGTCAGAAGTTCGACAAACTTCGAACTTTTAGGGTAAAAGTTCGACGCTCGTCGAACTTCGAAAGACCGGCGGACGGTTTCATTTGAATTCAAGTAGTGAGGTACATTCGTAATTTTTTTTTTCTCGAACTTTTACATGCGGTGTTCCGTTCTTTACGAAAGACAATGCCGTTTATTTCAATGTTCTGGCATGCTTAGTTTTAAAGAAATAAATTCCCGAAGGAGCGAGGAAGGACGACGGGTTTTTGACGATTATCGTTTATGCCAGATTTGAAGCGCGACGTAGCCGAAGCTATTTATGGTAGAGATGTTAAACTTTTTAAGAATGATCTATGTATAGCCTAGATAAGTGTCGTCTTAAGATATGACTATTCTTATTCAAGGTGAGTTTCGAAGAAATGTCCAAACATGTATCTACATGCAATTATGCCCTAAACTTGGTATTTTTTTTCGTCTAAGTTGTTTGAGGTATCGCATTTAAATTAACACCACAGACAGTACATATTATTGCCATCTGCAGAACACAAAATGATGTATTTATTGTTTTTCACGTTAAGGAATAAATTAACTCATGGGAGAAGATTGCTAATATTGTTCAAGTTCAGCATGTCATTAAAAGAAAACATTTTTTTTTTTCGCTTCACGTTCCCGGGACGTGTTTCTTTTAGCCTGTACACATTTTGGTAGGAGAAAGTTGTTTCGAAGTTCTGAACCTCTGAATATGCAAGAATAAAACACATCCGGCGAGTTCTCGATAGTTTTTTCTTTCTACAACTTTTTCTCCCCGCATTTATTTTTTTTTTTTTTTACCATTGGCACAGGTATTTAGGTCGTAAAGACATAGCTTTGAACTTCCGAACCACTCAGCATATGACGAGTAGTGCCTTCTGACAACGAGTTTCTAACAATGACCATCTACGCGATCTTTTATGCAGTGAAGAGCGACAAATAATTTCAGATTAAAATAAGCTCGACCACGCCGTCTTTCCCCGTATTGTTTTCTTTAACAGTCCGAAATATCTGGAAGGGGGGAAGGGGGGCTGAGGCCCTCCCCCCTCCCCTCTTCCCTCTTCCGTTTTTCCTCTTCCGACGCCACTTGTATGGAAGAACGCTCCTCGACCTCGAGTTGTGTCGGCTTTTGTGCTTTCTGCGAGGCGATTCCTCTGTCACAGAAAATAAACCACCAGGACAATTACAAACTTAACTTACTATATGCCAGCGTCACTCGGGCGGCGTTCGATCGGATTACTACCAGCGTGCAAGGGGTGGGGAGGCAGTTTGCCAGGTCGCTTCAAGGTTTTTCTGAGCCTCAACCTCCTGCCCGCCCCTGGCCATTTCGAACTGGATGAGTATCGTAAAACAGTGTGTTCGTGTGATCACTACTGCGTGATGCACGTTAAAGAACCCCCCCCCCCCCCGGGCTGGCGGTCACAATTACTGATCTATGGTCACACGTCGACCTCTGCACTGGCAAATATTCCAGCACATCCGGGACACTTGTCGTCTCATTTAATTGCCTGACCAACTTCGCAGAGCCGAGGTATCGCACCCTAACTTTTCTGAACTTGATTTCGTGAAAACCAGTGAGTCGTGAAAACGTTATTTGAAACTGAAACTGTGGAGGAACTTGAAAACTGGACTTCGAACTTTGAAAACTTGGACTTGAAAAAAATTCAAAATCTAAGTTTTTTTTTTTTTTTTTTTCGAATTCAGCGTTATAAGAGAATCGAAACTTTCGAACTTTTCGAACTTTATGCAGAAAGAAATTCGAAATCTTCGAATTGTTCGAAGTTCATGTCTATAAAAATTCGAAGCGTTCGAAGTTTTCGAATTTTATTTCCAAAGAATTTCGAAATCTTCGAACTTTTCGAACTTCGAATCTTAAGAAATTCAGATTTTTCGAATATCTCAAATTTCAAGTTAGGAAAGTTCGAAATTTTCGAATTTATCGAACCTCAAGTAAAAAAATATTCGAAATATTCGAACCCGAAATTTTAAAAACCGTGAAAGCTTCGAACTTTTCGATTCGAAACTCTACTGTAATCGAAAGTTGCGAATTTTTCGAATTCGAACCTCGGTCGGTACGAAAATATCGAAATTTTTCGAAATCGAACCTCAGTTCGCTTCGCAAATATCGAAACCTTTCGAAATCGAACCTAGGGTGGTTCGCGACATCCCTACTAAGAACCGAGTACGGATGCGACGTCTACGGCTTCCACAAGTTTCCGTCCCATGCAGCTTCTCGGCAAGAATGGACAGCCGCACTCCGAGTAAGAACTCAAGAGTGAGTGCCAGTGTACAGCAACCATTTTTTTTTTTTCTATGCGTACGTTTGGCGTGCGTGATAGATACAACAGAGGTGGTCACTTCTCCGTGATCAGTCGGCAGGTCGTTTACGTCGTGTACGTACGCTAGCTACGAATGGTACCTTCGTTTCGGTTTAGGCTCGGCAGAGCCGCGCTGCCGCAGAAAGGCAAGTAGATCGCGAAAATCGGTTTCAAACGTGCCACGAATGTAATGTCGTAAACAAGAAGCCAACAATCAAGCATTTGAAAGCTACAAGAAAGCGGTAGCGAAATATTTACTACGCAATGAACCCGGGCTGCTGGCGGATGTCAAGGGTCAGCAGACACCGAGAACATCTAAGATAAGAAAGGTTTTCCCTTGTTTTCTTGATCGAGATGGGTTCACGAATGTTCACATCTTCCCTGTTGAAGAACGGGCCGCGGAGGCTTCTGGTGAAGACATCTTTCACGATGTGTCGGTGCATTCGGACAGCCTGCCGCATCCAGCCAATAATCCAGCTCCCCAAAGCAACGCCGCCAACGCAGACCCCCCCCAACCTGCCTGCCAGTTCTTTCCGCGTGGCGGCGCGAGCGTAGATAAACATGGCGGCGTCCTGGAATTGGCGCGGACACTGGTCTTGTAAATGTCCGCTCTTTACGTAGTACTATATTTCTCAACGATATTTCTCTATGGTCTTGCTTCCGTTTCCGGTAGATTCGCTTGTTGGGGTTGGCCGCGTTGTTTAGACGTAGTTTGGACGCTCGCTGGGGTTTCACGTCTTTTGTTCTTTTCTCGCAACATGACATTCGCTGTTTTGCATCTGATCCAGGTAATTTCCCTGTTCTATTCACATTCGCCATGCGGAGACGGCTTTCACGTTTTAAAACCGCCGCGCCCTTCGCCACTGTTTTGGTACTGCCTCTGCACCATGCTGTGCACGATTATGATGCATTTGGAGGGGGATTGGTGGCCGAGTGGGCGACGCGCACATCTCGGAGCACGTGGAGCGAAAGCTCGCGCTGCAGGAACCAGGGACCCTGGGTTCGTTTCCTACCCTATGCCCGCTTCGATCTGGATGAGCATCGTACCGGCGTGCGGTCATGTATCACTACTGCGTGGTGCACGTTTAAGACCCCAGGCTAGCGGTTGTACTGCACTAGCTAAATTGTTCATCTACAGCGAGTGACTCGTCGCAAAAATGGCTGACCAACTACACACTGTATAAATATCCACACAACCCGAATTATTTATTGATGCATGTGGGCTCTTTCTTTTTTTTTTTGGTGCATATTTCTTTGTTTCCTGCTTTCAAGCCAATGTTGTCGACTTTTCAGGAGGGGGCCCCCAATGTCTGCTGGATGCCGTGTGCCAAGCCAGACGGGCGGCACTGTCTGAACGGTGTTTCCACAACAAAGCCTGGCACTACGAGAGCGTCGCCAGTGCGGATTTGATGGCCCTTGAATCTAGCGGGACCGGAAATCATGACCCCCAGTTGCAGAGGTACAGACTTGCGCCAATTCGTGGAATGATTGGGATTGCTTTCAAGACCTTTAGGCACTTCCCCAAAGAGGGAATAGACTCTTTTCAAAACTCGAAGCCGTCTAGTGCCAGTCTCAAGAGCTCCAATATTTCCGCTCTAATGGCGGCGATTGAGGAACAAGATAGCCTAACTTCAAGCACCTTCGACTTTTGTGAATCGAAGGCATCATAACAAGGACGGACCTGGTAGAGAAAATTCCCAGTTCCCTGCTTTATGCTTCCAGAGACGTCCGCTTGTTCCACTGTGTAGGAGCTTCATAATGTCGCCCTCACAGGGGTGTGACATCTGCGCCAATTGTGCCATTTTGATACAAACCCAAATTTCTGCGCCTAGTTGCGCCAAAGACGCGGAATCTGTCGAAATTGCGCCAAAGTAACTAAAAAAAAAAGTTTGTGGCGGCGCTAGATTTAGCAGGAAACGAGAGCTTGGTTGGCAACATTCAATCTCGTCGTAGTAAAGTACACGGCACTGGTACAGAGTGGCGCAAGCAACCGCTGGATTCGAAGATTTCAGCTGTAGTATCCTTCTATACCTATGATACATGGTCTTTTCACGATTTTCCTACCACTTTCCGCTGTCATTTTTGACTGCTTGCTACCGGTATGCTGTCAGGCGGTCTCGCTGTCTGGCCGCGGGAGTTACGATACACGGGCTATCAAGATGAGCAAGTATTTCTTTCGTTTCGAGAGTAAACCTTTTCTTAAAAGTGCTATCGAGTGCCTCCATTGTGTAATTGTTCATTCGTGTCCGTAATCTCGTCAAAATGGACGGCGCCGTCGCCGTGAGTAGTTTCGGTTATTCCACACGGGCTTCCATTGCTTGAACAATCGAAGGAATCGGTCACACACCCGTATTTAGCGTGCATGTGCTGCTCATAGTTTTTCTACCAATTCACTATTTACCTTGTGACTCACTTTTGTGGCGAGTTCTTTTCTATCTGCACGTGCTTTCTACGAGCGTCCGATCGATGTCTGGTTCTAGCAAATCGTGCTTCCCTGTTCATGCTCTGGAATCACCGCTTTAAAAAGTTTTGCACTACAATTGCACTTCGGCACCTGGGGCCCACTTAACTTTGCAACAAGCCTGTGTTTCTTGTCCTCATCTATATGCATTGGTCTCGGGTTTGCCTTTTCCTTTTTTTTTTGTTCTTTTATTTTTTATCTCGGTGCGTATTGGCGCTGATGACTTATTGGAACCAGGGAGAAAAAAAATGATTAAAAAAGAAAAATCAGATTCATGTAATTTAAATCCGATTTTTTATGATTTCAGTTGCTGATAAGCTGCTCTACCATTTTCTGCTCCTAATCTGCTCCAAACTGTAGACTTTTCTGCTCCGAAGTTGCTCCAAGATGCGTAAACTGCTGCTCCAAAACGAGACTTTTGTGCTCCTAGCTGCTCCAAAATCCAGAGATTGCTATCCTTTGTTAATTTTGAAGATTGTAAGCTTTTGGTGATCTGTGAGATCGGAAAGGCTTAAAAAGTTCATCATTGTTGCAGAGAAGTACAACATCAGAGGGATGAGTCTTTTTGTACGAAAATCGGGGCGAAAGATAAGCCATATTGGGCACGAAAGGGAACTTTCGGGAGCTGAAACTACCGTATTTTCCGGACTATAAGTCGCACCCTTGTATAAGTCGCACATCCGTAAATTAAGCCATTTTCGTGGAAAAGTTGGTATATAACTCATACCTTTGTATATGTCGCACCTCTTTGCGCGGTTCACGTGACGAGTTCTTTAGTTTACGCGCATTGGTATCGTGAAATCGGAGTTTCGCACAAGTGCTAGATCGCTTGTACCGTTTGACTCGCATTTCGGCTCGCGAGAAATGTCCATAGTATGGTGCTGTCTGGTGGGGGCAATCGAGTGAACGATTGCCCCCACCAGACAGTGCCGAGCGAACGAAAGTTTAAGGAGCTAGACACTCGTGAACCAAGCTTTGGAGCACTAGACGTGGCCTAGGCCAAGTCCCGGAGACGACGCAAGCATCGATTCGCAGGAAGAAAGATAAACCTTGACAGACATTTTTTTGGTAGCTCTAAAAGATTGGCTATAGTCCTTTGCAACTTATGAACGAAGGGCGAGGGTAAGACGGGCCGGGGAGGAGGAAGCAGACGGAACGCTGGAGAAGAGAAGGAAAAACCTCCTTCTTTCTTTAGCGTTCCGTCTGCTTCCTCCTTCCCGGCCCGTCTTACCCTCGCCCTTTGTTCTTAAGTTGCAACGGAGTATAGCCACAATCCTTCCTTTTGCATGTAGCAACACGGCTCGAGCATGGCACAAAAAAACTGCTCATCAAACGGAAACTAAGAAAGACGTGGGAAAACAATCTCCAATGCATGTATACCAGCCCACTTACTTTTCAGTGTTACTGGACTGAAGCAAAAGAATATGGAACCATGGCTGAAGTAGGCAACATCAATAACATGCTGTAAAAGCCTTATTCTCACTGTCTTGCCTATCCACATTGTGCCGCTTCGGGGAAACCATAAAAATGGAAATATCTGGCATTCCGAGTCAAAATAGTGCGGCGACAGCAGTGCCTCTTGGAGGGCGAAACACCACCTATGGCTACGTAGTTATGGCCATCTATAAAAGATGGCACGCAGCGTATAAAAAAATGGCGTCGCACCTCGAAGAAAAAAAAGATCTTATATAAGTTGCATTGTTGCGTAATTTGCACAAAAAAAAAAAAAAATGTTTGATAAAAATTATACATCGGAAAATACGGTACGTTGCCGTGGTTGAATGGAGCCGACAGGATTTGTTTCGTTGTTCGAGGTAATTGTTGCGATTGTTTGTGCCACAACCGTCCAGGTTTGTACACCAGGCTGTCTACAAGAAGTCCGCGAGGCCAAACAGGGTGACCGCAAAGTGGTGTCGGGTCTGCACCCGGTGCTGCTGGCGCTGAAGAGGGGCATTCGAGAGTCGTTCTTTCTGCACGTCCGGGGTGGCAAGCTGAAGGTCCGGAGCGTCGTCCCCCTCGACAGAGATCTCGCCGACAGATCGCCTGGACAGAGATCTGGGTCTCGCCGAGCAGCGGGGGCTGGCGCCCAAGCGGTCTTCCCTCGCCAGTCTAGACCACCTCACCGCGAACAGAACCCATCAGGTGGGTCGGAGGACTCTCTGCGTCGGGCAGTGGGGGCCTTTGGGTTCGTCTGGAGTGGAGCCGTCGAGTGAGGTACGCTTAGGGCAGGGGTGGCCAGATGGACGTATGTAATAGGCCACAGAAAAAAGACTATTTGAAGTGAAGATTCATAGTAAAATGAAAACGTGGCTGTTTTATTTTTTATGTCTTTCGTCTCAGTTAGTGGCCTCAGCGATCTCCATTCATAAAGCAATTCCTCGTTAGGCCTTATTGCACATCCCCATTCGTGAAACAAGCGCCTTTCTCGGCGTACGTAAGGTTATGTGGCACAATGCTGCCAGAACGCAAGCCGTCTTCTATAACTCTTTTCACTACTCTTACGAGGGGCGTATGTTTACCAGGGAGCTGCATTCGGACACGCGATCAGCCACACGCAACTTTCAAGCCGCAATGTGGCCATTCCTGGCTGAGACCTCGGGTCCCAAAACTGGGTTCCTAGGAACCCCGGTGTTCCCCAGAGTACTGTCAAGGGTCCCCCGTGCTCGTAAATGTTTCCTCGGCTGTCCCCGCCCCCAAGTGAAGTGTTCCTCCAGTTTAAGCGCTATTTTAGAAGATTGGAGGCATTAGCTGAATCATAACTATGAGCCAAGCACACCCAAGTGTAACCATTGTCATTCACAAGGTCTGTAGGCTCCTTCGCCGCTGCATTGCATTCACGCCGAGACGAGAAGGGGTTCCTCGGCTATGTAGAGGTCGCTGCTGGTCGTATATCATCTGTTCTGTCGCCAGTCAGTGGCGGCACCTGGGCACTCCTCAATATAGAAGCGTTCGAGAACACCCGTCTCCGTCACTGACAGGATGGGAAGGGGGGAGGCCAGCGCGAGCTTCCCACCTTCGGCAGTGCTGTGGCACCTCTTGAGCCCCGGGCGTGCACGCGCAGCCAGAGCATGACGGAAGGCAGCGAGCGCGTGCTGGAGGTCGGGCGGGCGTCTGACGGGCTGTGTTCCAAATCTCACCGAAATGGATCCGAGTTACTCTGGTGGGTCGTGTCACGTGACAACACAGACTAAAAGGCACTGGATGGGGGTAGGTTTTAGAACGCCAAGGTCCAAAACCCTTACCCTGGAGTAAGATGGAGCGAATTTTGAAACACGGCCACAGAGACGCCGTTCTCGTCTTCTCGGTGACTGTATACGTTTGCAAAAAGAGTTCTCTGGTCGCCGCCATTTTGCGAATCGAGCGACCCCTATCGGCCAGGTATTTCTGCCACCCACCTGAGCTGTGGAAACCCGGTCAGCGCGGCTCCCCCCTGCACTGTGCATTGGAGTTGGCTGGCTTTTCTTGCAAGTTTTTACTTTAATAGCCTGTTCAGGATGCTTACCCTTTTTGTGTTATTTTCCACTGTGAGAACCAGGGAGTACCAGGGCTCGTGGCCTGCTCGACCTTCGCAGGAAACAAACAAAGAGAGCGAATGTCAAGCAGCATGCCACGCAGGACGTTCGTCGAGGATTATTTCCGTCGTGATAATCTCCGAAAAGCCTTCCTGGCTGTGTTCCCGGTCTTTGCGAAAAATAGCTGATGGGGTTGGGTCAGAGGTGTGAAGACGGAGTAGACGTTTTCGGTCTTTTGCTGTGGTACTGCACAAAAAAGCAGCTCTTCAAAATGTGTCCCAAAACAAGCCGTACTCCGTCCGATCGTCGTGAAGTGACTGTCGTCCACACTGTATTTTGGATGTCCCTTGTTCTTTGGGACCTTTCTCAAATAAATCCTGTTCGAATAATGCGGCCCCGTCCAGTACGTACTATATATGTTGTTTGTTTCACGAGACTCATTGAATTTCATATGAGCGCGGAATACCCCTGCATTTCGGCTATCCTATGTGGTAAAATACTTTCGACAGTTAATGCTTTTGGAGATTGACATTGCTGAATGTGTGGTGTCGCGAGAAGATCAACAACAAATAAAACAAACAGTCCAGTTGCATTTTGTTCTGTCGCGCACAGACTCACCAAAAATAGCTTTCATTTGTTTGTTTTTGTTCCTAAAAATAGCACAGTGCTTTCTTAAAAGTCCTCGAGAAATTTTATTTACCATAGAACACACAATAAGAAATAAAATGCGGCAACTTGGGCGCCACCAATGTCCGGAATTGTGCCTATGCAGGCTGCTACAGCCCACTGGCGAGAAAACCCACAGCCCAGCGCAATCGGGCAACACTGACGTACACACTCGTAAACAGGCATGCATTCTGTAAATCGCTTTGTTCGAGGCTGCCGCTGGAAAGGTGTATAGACCGTTTCATCCTCCTCCGCTTGGGCGCTGCCATCTTGGAATCACGGGACGCGGCAGCCATTAGGTTGCTTGAACTTGCTGTTCCGCTCTCCCCTCCGCGCCTTGGCGGATGCGTTGTATTCGTGTTTTTCGTCGCGTTTCACCGCGCTTTCCTGCCTTACCTCGGAAACTGTAGTCCGATACGTCTACTCGACGACTAAGACATCATGAGGGTTCGAAGGTCCTCATGACAACTGAGGTTTGTTTACTAATAGTGGCGGAACATTCTCAGTAAGAAGCGCGTATATTTATATCGCACATTTATGATCGGAAGGCGTCAAGAATAGTCAGCACAAGGAAACTACCTGTATTTCCTGAAAGATCGTTCTTTGTATTCATAATATATTGAAAACAGTTTCTTTTGATTATGTGAGGAAACTCGCGCAGGTGATAGACAACGAACGTTTAACTTGTATTTTGTCTGAATCTAGAAGTAATGGTATGCCAACATCAGGCGATTTGTTTGTTCATAATATCAAACCTACACGTTTATGAGGTTCTGAATCTTTTTTTGTGTCACAAAACATTCGATTGGTCGGTTTACTTACGAAGTTTAAGAAATTGTATACCGTACTCGCTCCCATATCAACAGTCGTTTAAGTGATTTATTGATTATATTTAAGCAGTGCCATCCACTTAATTTATTTTAACACAAAGGTTGGCACTTCCCGCGTAAGAAACTGACACAGACACTTAACATAGTGAGTTTTACAATAGCGTGCACAAATAAATAATGTTGTTTCTATTTGCAAATCGAAAACGCGGTTTGGGTTCGGCGCATGCGCAATAATGACGGTGCTTTTTTTTTTGTAAGCTGTTTTAACTTTTGCTAGTATCTAAAATCCGCAACATTTGGCGCCAAAAAAAAAAAAAAAAAAAAAAAAAAAAACAACGGCATAACAATTATTTGAGTTCAGGATTGTCGATGGCGAATAGAGGCTTACTTTTGGTGGCTGGCGACGCTGAAATTTACAAAGCGAATCTGTTCCAGCCAATAAATAATAGTTCCCACAGGTAGGGGTGCCTAGCGCTAGAGTTCAGTCAAACTTTCCGAGGTATTTCTCCTCCTGCGCCCTTTAATTTTATTTGGCCAATTTTACGGAAGGCAAATGCCAGATTTAATTTGGCGGGTCTCTCACTTATATCGTATCTTGAGTAAGCAAATGTTCATATAAAAATAATTTATTTCCTAGGGCCAATATTGCGAAATACTGCTTACGAGTTCTTTAGCAGGGTTGATAATTTAAGAAAATTTCTACTCGGCCTGTCAAAACATGCTCAAGTACTGAATTTAAATCAAAAACAGGCCGAGACGATACTACTTCTTTATATCAATTATCTGCTTCATTATAGGGTACGTCTTTAGTCTGCCAAGTTCACTAAAGGTTAGGTGCCCAGGACAACCAAACAGTGAGTAGTAAACTCGCGAGTTCATCTGTTCTGGCCGATTCAGCACATTGCTAATCAAGCTGTCGATATGCTTCTTTACATTCACGTGTTAATCTCTTCATTAATTTGCTTTCCTGGAAACTGGTGTCATCGGGTACGGCCGTGGACGATGGTAATCTTTCCTCTACACCAGTCAGGCGTTTCGCAACCGACCATAATCAGATCATAGAAGGAGTTGGTAAAAAAGCCCGCAATTTAGGCCAAAATACACCTCGTAGTCCTAAAGTGGCTTAGTACCCCTGTTTTGTTGGTATTGTGCTGCGAGGAAAATAATCGTATCACAAAATTAAGCAAAAATAACGTCAAACAGCAACATAGCCGCGTTCACGTTGAAACCGAAACCAACCAAATTGAAGCAACCTAATGGCGCCGAGCGCGTCAGCGCCCTCTGTCCGGCGGTGAGGCAACTACTAAAATGGAAAGGTCTATAGGTTAGAATACTTTTCTTCGACTCGACGTTGCAATGCACCACAAGTGATTGTGAAAGGGAGCTCACGCATAGTCCCGATTGAGGACAAATGTCAAGTAAAGTGTTTTTTCCAGTTTACGTTCTACTTCGGCAGATCTGAGCCAACCAATGATGCACATCTATGAATCAAGCATGCATTGTTGTTCACAAAGTCTCTAGACTTCTGAACTGCTTTATTGCTCTAGTGGCGCTGAGTCAGGTTCCTTAGCAGACATTCAAGGCAGACGTGGGTTCCGCAAGGTTCAGATACCCTGGCTTATCAAAAAGGTGACCGTACAAATTTAAACGACAATCGTTACGATGAAGGGGTGGGGCGCCTCTTTGTACGTACGGTACGGTGTAAGACAATGGCCGATGAGAGGAAAGTTTGGACAAAGCAGAGATAGCTGTTTGGCTCGTTTGTCTGAACAAAACTCCAGCAAGTTGCTAAAAAGAGTTATGGGGTCATTTGGGCGTTGCGTTTTGCGTCGTTACTCTCGCCGTCGGAAGACGGTCCCCACAAGCGTGCTAATGTGGCGTTGTGTTACTTCTTTCAGCGGAGTCCCAAATGATTGCCTCTGGGTTCTTACAGGAGAGATTCAGGTGAGTTGGCTTCCACTGTGTTTTGAGACCGCACCACGTACGCTCCGCGACAGTGTTAGTGCAAACAAGCAGGCTTTATTTTTCGTTCGTTTGACAATCTTAAAGGGGCACTCAAGCGGCTTTTGGGGAAGCTACTTTTTGGTTTGATGGCGTTAAGGAAGTGTCAGTGAATGAGTATCTTCAGTTTTAGAAGCCAGAACCGCCTATTAATCACGCAGGAATCAAATACGTGCGGACTCTTTTCTGTTCCTGCGCCGACGAATAAAATTATCGTATGTTTGAAAATTTTGGCGGCCTTTGTAAAGTTTCGCTAAAGAAACAATTTTCAGTTCACTTAGATATGTTGTGCATGATACTTTCACAAGACGTAAAATAGTTCTAGTTTAGAATACGCGATACTGCAATTATCGTTTCACAAACAAGGGACTACGTTTTCTCCTTGCCGTCCTCCGCGGGGGGTGAATTTCCCGACTGACAAGGACACAGCGCACCCTCAAAACAAGCACTCTAAAGTTTCATGCACACATGCTTGTTTTGAGGGTGCGCTGTGTCCTTGTCAGTCATGAACAACCAACTCGCCCGAACCTCCGTTTTAACAGATGAATTTCCCGTTCCCCCGCGCACGTATCTGCGCGCGTTGCATGCCGGTCGTGCCGGTCGCGGCCTGCGGGCCGGCTGACTCCTTTTATCCGCAAACGTAGCGTCGGTGGTGAACGTCGACGTGGACTGCGTGGTGAAAGCTCATCGCTCCGCGTAAAAGCGCTATCCTTGACTGAATTTTCGTCGTGTGTCGCTATGATAACCCAGCACGGGCTAGAAGGGAAGATACACCTACTCGTGCGGCGATGTCGTGGCGGCACTCAAGACAAGAGAAATGCCCGTGCCGTCGTGTTTGTTTACTTCGACTACTGTGGTGCTTTCTAAGCATTTGTGTCCTCGAACATCGCCCGAATTTCTTATTTGGCGCATTTCATGCGTGTGCTCAAGTTCAAGGTATTACTGGCACGTACCGCATAAAGGATGTGAATTTTCACGCGTTTTCATCACCGGAGAAAAGTGATTAGTGTTCGCAATCCTGAACGCTTGCCACGTCTATTTGTGATCACGAAATCATATTTCTACGTTGCTATATCGCTGCTAAGATTACATCGTCTTTCATAATCATAGAAAAGGCGTGCGGCGATATTTGTACTATTGGCAATGTCGTGTATTAGAGTCGTGAGCGTCCAAGACGGCGTACTGCATCTTTTTCTTTTTTTCATCCACTGTACCCTGCAAGCCTATCAAGAAAAAAATAATAAAGCTTTAGGCTATAGAAAACTGTCTGTCTATATTCTGTTACGGCGTTGAGTAGCAGTGTGTCCCCTTTTTAGAGGCGCCGCTGAAACAGCTGACGGCGGCGTATAGAAGCGGTCGCCTGGTTGCAGGTGTGTGTTCGCGCGGCGCAGAGCGGTCGTTCCGGTCGTTCCGGTCGCAACGGACGTAGTCGTAGGTACTGCGCTCGTTACACATGTCTGAACCAGCCTTCCCTTCGTCCTCCCGAGGCGAAAGTCAACGTGGCGACATCGTTTGACATCACGTACCAGAGGTAACACTGCAATGTCAAACGTTGGTTTGGTTACGACTTGCCCCAAACGCAAATCGAAGAACGCCCGAAAAGGTCTGCGTTTCGTCGTCCTAGGAACCCGAACACGACTCCGAAGCGCTGCTATCGTCCACATCGCACGTCGGAGTGGCGTCATAGGAAATCATCCCCAGGTCGGCTGTCCGCCGAAGAATTTCAACCTCTAACGGCGACAGGTCCTCGAGCGTAGAGAACTCCGCCATGATCGAAGCTCGAATAACAAAGAAGTTCGGCCGATGCGGCTACCTCGGGATCACTGCGTGACGGAACGTCGTCCAACGCCATTGGCCCGAGATCCTTTTGATAAGCGTACAATGACCAATGAGAGTGGTTTCGTTTTCGGATGGATCCGAGGTTTGGCGGCCTTCAATTACATTTTTATTAAAGAAATAATCACCGTATGACTATACTTTTTGGTTTTTAGGGATACTTAGGGCGTCTAAATTCAGCTGTCATCATCAAAACACAAACTCAAAAACCACGTGAGTGCCCCTTTAAAGGGACACTGACACCCCCCCAAATTTTTTTTTTCCTTTTTCGTCAGGCGATTCATTATGGTGTCGGAAGACTACCCAATTAATATTTTGCTACAGAGTCACATATTTTTTTAATAAAGCCAAAAAACGTAACTGCGCGAAACCGAACCGAAACGGAGAAGTGGAGAGGATAGCGGGAGTGGCGGAAGTCACGTGGCTACACCTGACCGTGCGTTTTTTTTTTCTTTTCTCCTCTTTCCGCAGATAGCAGACGAAATGCGTCCGTTCGCCGTGGTATTCCTTTGCAGTTATGTTTGTTCCGCTCGCTGTTTTGTATTTCAAGATGAGTTGTTTTGTACATTTAAGTGTTGGCAATTAGTAGTGAGTGCCCGAGTGCCGTGGTGAATTCCCGTGATCAGCTCCGAAAAGAATACTCCCAACTCCAAGGTGCTGCGTGAAGAGTTGCCTCGCACGTCCTGCATCTGAAAGTGGCCCGAGTGCACAAGTTTCCGAAAGATCAACGCGTCGGAATCAATGGCTGGCTGCAATTCCTGTAGAACCATTACGCAAAGCTCGGAAAGCGGACGCTACCCGATTCATATGCTCCTTGCATTTTGTGGAAAGTGATATACACCGAGTTCGCAGGTGTCAAAAATGGAATCCATACCATTTAGTTCAGCGACGTATCGTCCACAACAATTTTTTTTTCCTGTGATAATTGTAAAAAAAAGCAATGTAAACATCGCAGAATGCTTGACAAAAAATAAAATAAAAAATGAAAGGTACACACCCACACCAGGAATCGAACCTGTGCCCTCTGCGTGTGAACCGGACGTCTTTCCACTGAGCTATTGAAGTTTTTTTGTTTTTTTTTCTTTATTGCACTGAGTTATTGAAGTAACACTCTCATGCGTAATTATGCAGCTGGTAGACTGTATGTCGGAAGTTTGCTGCCGATTTCCCTTCAATACATACACTCCCGGCTTGAAGTCGGGCAGCACCACGCATAGGGCACATTCGCACCTCGTAAAGTAACCGTACGCGTGCGTATTCAACTCGAAGTACGCACTTCGTGTACTTCGTGCTTGACGTTTGAGCGAGCGATGTCTTCAGCCAGGAGAAGGGACGACGGCTCGGCGACGTCTTCGTGCAATCGGCTTGCTGGTCGGGCATGTCGTACGGGATGAGTATCAGTTCTTTTGATTGGTCCGAAATTTCTCTTTCGAAGAAAGACAGAATTCGCCGGTACCGTGAACGACAGTTCTGAAGTAGAGGTCCAACGCCCGTCGTCCGCTGCCATCCGCTAGTGCTAGTCCCACGATACGCGAAACGACGCCATTTTGAGTGAACGCACAGAAAGCTTCCGGTTGTTTGTGCTACTTTTTTTTTCAATCAACGTATTTGCAGCTTTTTTGAAGCCACAAAAAATGGGTTTCATATTTTTTTCTATTTTTAGTATTGACTGTGTGCTTTCAATGACCCACGACTTCGATTAAATTTGGTGGCCGCATCGATACCTTAGAAAACGGCCCGTGACCACGGAAAAGAGAGTGAGCGTGACTCGAACCGGCCAGTTCTTGATCGGCGGTTTTCGGGCGGAAAGAAACCGAATTTCGAGCCGCAAATTTTGTTCTGGGTAGTTGGGCTCTCATATGTCACGTACAACTAAAAACCTCGGCGAGCATAAATACCCTGTCAGTGTCGCTTTAAGGCTGTCATCAAAACAAGTACCGTATTTACCCGAATATAGGTCGACCACGAAAATAGGTCGACCCCTATTTATTGAACCCACCGAGAATAAAAAAAAATAATTCGAATATAGGTCGACCTTTTTTGTTTTTTAGGAACATTGGAAAGTTAGGGCAAAATAAAGAAACAAATCTTAATTTACAGCACTCTCGGCTAAATCGCAGGGCGATGTCAAAAACTTAATCATCGTCAGAACTTCCGGACATGTCATCGTCGTCCGAAGCTTCGTCAGCTTGGTAGACATCCTCACAAATTCGCAACAATACACAATACCTCACTGACACCGTCCGTTGTAAAATGACACTGCGCAAGACGCAACGAAAGAAGGTGGAGACCCGCGAAGCGACGAAAGACCAAATACAAATACGCGAGCAACGCCGGAGTCGCCGTAAGCAACACGCGCGCCGCTGCAAGCAACAAGCTAAAGTAACCTCCGTTGTTTCTTTTTCTTTCTTTCTTTTTTTTTTTTTTTTTGTGGGCATCTGCAAGGGAGAGGCGTGGAGGGCAAAGTGCATGACGCATCGCGTTCCTTTCCCTTCCCTTCCCCGTTGCCCAGCGAGGGGAACGCTACAGGCGCGATTTCGAAACCCGACGCCCGAGGGATGTGCGCGAGCGGTGGCCACGGCGGGGGGAAGGGGGGGGGGGGGGGGGTTTGTTGCTGTTTCGGTTGCTTTCGTGCACCAAAAGCTTTTTGAAACAAGAAGCGGCGCGGCTCTACGGCAACGCCGGCTCGGTTATTCGATAGCTCCATGCCCCCGGTACGGTCGCAAAATTTGGTGGCGAATGTAGGTCGAAATTCTTTGGTCACGAATATAGGTCGACCCTTATTTTTTGACAACATTTCCGGAAAAAAAAGGTCGACTTATATTCGAATAAATACGGTAGTGGGGTGGGAAGAGCACCTTTTGGGTACTAACCTAAGCGGTGCAACTCGGTCCCCACGATTGCATTCTTGAAGTTTTAGAAAGGGCCGATGTCATGTTTGCACCAAATGTCGGTTCGCACATCCATCCCAGCGCTGAGACAGAGCCGAGTTGCTCCTGCATCAGGGCCGCGTTTGTGCTGTATTGTGTATGTGAACGGGACAAGACTGGGTCTTTAGCGCAAAGTCAGTGCTGTGTCTGTAGTGCTGAGTTGGCGTGCGTGGGAGTGGGCCTTAAAAGTGTCGTGTAATGCGCCTTTTTGTAAGTTTAGAGGTGTCAACTACGGCTTGCCTCTTGATTTGGGTGCAGGACCCGATGAACTTTGGCGCCGTGTTGAGCTCCTCCTACTACGCTTCGGGGTACAGGAGGTCTTTACGACGACGACGGACAGGTGGGCTCACTTCCTTGCCACCCTTTGCTTTACAGGTGCTAGGAGTGCCTTGTGGCATTTGTGTTTGTTGTTTGGGCCGGGTGCCATTTGAAACGTTTCCATCGATTGACTGATAGTTCGAGGAACGTCGCTTCTCTTTTTTATATCTTGAACATTTTTTAAACATATTTGAACTTGGGATGCTAAAAGTGGAAACTGGCGGACTCGTTGGTTGAACATCATTTATTTATTTATTTATTTAAAAGTTCCCTCAGGGCCCTAAGGCATTACAGAGGGGAGCGGGTTACATCACTGGAATTCAACAAGATACAATAAATAACAACCTATGAATGCAAAGCAATATGTACATATTAGTGAAACGCTGAAATGTGAACATTGTAAAGGCAATTTTTGAAAGCGGCGCTGTCAGATATTGATACCACAGACGCTGGAAGGTGGTTCCACAACACTGTGGTTGGGGGTATGAATGAATTGTGAAAAGTAGTAGTGTTACATGAAGGTACGCCCATCTCGTGTCGGTGATCGAGACGTAGTGATATGTAAAAAGGAGAGCTTGTCACGCAAAGTATGATTGTGTTAGTAGATTTTGTGAAACAGGCATAAACGGAAAACTTCTCTACGCGATGCAAGATTAGGCAGCTTCAAACGTGATTTCATGGATGTTACGCTGGAAGTGCGGTGATAATTAGTAAGTATGAATCGGACGGATCTATTTTGAATTGCCTCTACTGCAGATGTTAATACGTCAGGACCGGGGTCCCAAATTGAGGAGGCATATTCTAGTTTAGTGCGAACAAGCGTTTTGTAAAGAAGTAGTTGAAGCGACGAGGGGGCTGCCGAAAAATTTTGTTTTAAGAAACCCAGCATACGATTGGCGTTACTCATTACGTATTGAATACGAGTTTCCCAGGACAGATTGGATGAAATATGAACTCCCAAATATTTGTAGGTTGTTACTTGTTGTAAAGGAGTATGGTTCAGCTAATAACGAGAGACATCACTGTGAAGCCGAGCAACCCTCATTACCTTACATTTGTTAGTGTTGAGCTGCATGCGCCAAAAGTCACACCATTCAGATACACGGTCAAGGTCACACTGAAGAGAAGAAACATCAGATTTGTTAGTCGCTTCACGATACATAACACAGTCGTCAGCAAACAAGCTAATTGAAGATGAAACACAGGAGGGTAAGTTATTGACACATATAAGGAAAAGAAGAGGACCCAGTACAGAACCCTGTGGCACCCCGGACGTCACAGAAGCTGAAGGGGAAGACGTGTCATTCGCAAAAACAAACTGAGACGGGTTAGTTTGGAAGGCGTGAATCCAGGATAATGTACCGGAATCAATACTGAGTTTGCTTAGTTTAGGAAGCAGTAGACTATGTGATACCTTATCAAATGCTTTAGCGAAACCGAAAAATATGCAGTCAGCTTTTGAACTTGGATCAAGAATAAGGTGAAGGTCATTAGTGAAAGTGAGTAGCTGGGTTTCACACGAAAATGACTTGGGAAAACCGTGTTGGGCGGGAGAAAAGAAGTTATTGGACTCCGAGAAGTTTACTAAATGTGAAAAAAATGACGTGCTCAAGAATTTTGCGAGGGATGCTTGTTAGTGATATGGGGCGGTAATTAGAAGGAGAATGTTGATCATCCGTTTTGTGTATCGGCACCACCTTTCCTTCCGGTCGTCGGGTAAACACCCACAATTAAGAGACTGATTAAATAGTTTAGTAAGTATCATAGAAGAATATTTTTTGGTACTTTTTAGGAATTTTGAATTAATAGCATCTACTCCCGCAGAACACAATATTTTTGAATTATCGATAACATTAACAATTCCACGAGCATCAATAGCATACCTGCCAAGTTTTACGATTTTATCGTAAAGTGTCCGCTTTCCAGCGCTTTCTTACGATCATCGTATTAACAACAATATATGTATGATTTTCCGCACCCCGTGTAAAAAAAAAAAAAAAAAGTTTCTGTTTAAGCTGCATCTTGCCTGTTTACAAGCTTGGGGTTGGCAGCACTGGTACATCGACTTGTATGCCAGGGGGCGCAAGCTACCGCTCCAGTGTAGAGTCACTAAATAAGTACGCTTTCAGAGTACCGCATTCCTTTTCTTTGTCATTTTGCCGACAATACAGTCGCTCTATTCAGCAATATTCTGGTTCGCTGCAGCATCATTGGACAGCGGCAGTCACGTGAATCGCTATCATCATCATCGCGTTTTTTCGACGCCACCATCTTGGGTCCAGCGATCCTCTGCCTGCTGCTGTTTGCTGTTTACTGCGCGCGCACGCTGAAGTCCGTCACCCGGCGCGCGCGTTTTCCGTGTTACGTCGAGATACGAACAACACGACTTTGATTCGTTGCCACAGCTGCGGCCGCGGAAGCTGGCGCAGGCGACGGCTACAGCTCGGCTTGGCTCAGCTACAGTCACTCCTCCATCTGCGCGCGGACCCAAGATGGAGGTGCCTGACGGGCTTCAGACGCGTAGTTTGGGAGTTTCGGTACTCTGAAAGCGTAGCTTTATTTAGTGACTCTACTCCAGTGTTGTAAGGGGTGGTATAGCCCAGAGCCGTATATGTAGAGAGTTTGGCCATTCGTTGGGAAGTATAGGAGACAAATGAGGAGGCGCAATTGGTCGAAAGCGGGCTGGGCGTGTTCCAGGAATAATACCCTGGCGGTGGTCGCGAGAAACAAACCTGATAACTGCATTGGAGTAACTCTGGATGACTGAAAATATGGTACACGTGATGTTTCAATCACGCTCATCCAAAATGATGGTGGAAGAGTGCGACTAGCGGAACGATCGACACAATCCGTACGCCAAGCGCCGAGGGCCGGGAATCTGCCGTCCGAGCGGTCACACTCTGTCCGAGCAAAACAGAGTTGAGCGGCTCATTCGTTTCTTTTATCTTTCTGCATGATTGTGATGAAAACAACACGTGTACCCTATTTTCAACCACAAAGAGACTACACATCACTCTTACGCGCTTATTAAAACCATTTACGAACATCGACCTTTGATCAGAACTGTTTCTCGCTACCATCGCTAGGGGATTCTTTTCGGCTTCTGGTTGGTCAAGAGAGCATGCCAAGCCCTCTTTCTGAGTCTGCCGCACGCCCTGGCTCTGCCCGCGCCTCCCATTGACCAAACTCTCTACATATACGGCTCTTGTATAGCCGCTAACATCCATCCATCCATCTTAATCCAAAACTGTTTAGGAAATCTCCTTTGTTGTGGCGACGTTGGTTGTGGCGAACGTTGTGCGTTGTGTGACTGGAACTTTTACTCATGATCCCTTGAAACCATCTTTGCTACAAGATGTCTGGAAAAAAATATTTTCAAGTGTTTATTCGCATCTATTCAACCGACTTTACATTTATGAAGACGTCGCGCAAGGGCGAAAGGTACGCATTTTGTAGTCTGTGTCGCTGCGATGTCAACATTTCGCACGCTGGTCGCCGGGACATTCTGTGTCATCTGATTACAAAAAAGCACAAGGACTCTGCAAATTTAGTTGAAACCAACGAGAAGCTTGGAGGATTAGGGGATCAACGGATTACGACATTACCCGAGCAGAATGCCTTTTTACGGCATTTTCGATCGAACCCAACGTGCCGTTCACGGCGGTTGTTGTGGAGACGTTAAAGAGCAACAACTTTGCTCTTTAACGTCTCCGTTGAACAAGGCACAGGCGAAAGAGCTTTCAGCAAAGTGAAGAAGGCACACACGCAGTTCCGCTCCTCCATGTCGAAAAAGACCCTTGAACAGTTGTTAGTTGTGAGATGCAGCCAGTCCGGAAAGTGCCATGAACAAGTGTTCGACAAGAACTTCCTAAGGAAAGCAAAAACTGCAACTTCCTCGGTGTTGGCCCAACCTTCTACTTCTAAAGAATAAGACATTTCGTGCAATGTATGATGTGTTTGTGCCCTAGTTGAGGCATTTTTCTTACCTAAACCAAGTTTTTGAAGAATAAAACAGTTTTCGTATTTCTTGACACAATTGTAGTGTTTTTTGGCATCCCCTGTAGTATTTTCAGCATTGTAGGGTTGGCAGGTCTGATCAATAGCTACCGGGTACATAGGCACAAATCCAGTAAGTTGAAATGGAGGTAAAGATGACACGTTAACGTCTGAAAATGAAGCGACAAAGGCGGAGTTCAAAACAAGGGCACACTCACTAAAAGGCACAGCATTTCCTGAAGAACTAAACAATAATATTGACGATTTTTCATTTCGATTAATTACATTCCAAAACTGCTTTGGGTTGCTTGTTAAAAGTGATGGTAAAGTTACATTCAAATAAGTAGCCTTCGCATTGTTGATAGCCCTTTTATAATTATTGGCAGCAATGTGGTATGCAGACCATTTAGAGTCAACATTTGAAAATTTTGCCGCTCGAAATTTTTGTTTTTTCTTGTTAGGAAGCCTTTTTAATGTGGTGTTACCATGGTGATTGCGGGAAAACGGAAATATTGCGCAAAGGTACATATGTATTAGTAAGATGCACAACCTGCATTTTAAATAACTCCCAATTTTCATGAATTGAGCGTTCCGAAAAGAGCGGCAAGTGATCATCAAGAAAAAGATAAAGTTCACTGTTGATGGCCTCGAAGTTACCTTTAGCTCAGTCGCATATTTTTTTCTGATTCTTTGGAGCATTCCTAACAGGAACATCGATGACAAAGTGTATTAATGAATGATCACTTATGCCCTGCATGGTGTTAACTGAAGATATTAAAGAAGGCGACGTTGTTAAAATTAGATCCAATATGTTGGCTGTTTGGGTACTTCTAGAAGGAAGAGTCATCAATTGAGTGAAGCTAAAATCGTTACACAAGTTTATGAAGTCAGTCGCGTCTGATGAAAATGGGTGACTGTAGGCATGCAAGCCAGTCCAGGCTATATTTGGGTAGTTAAAGTCACCCAAAAGAATGATTGGAACAGAAGGAAAGCGGATTAATAATGAGCTTATTGCATCATGAAGACTGGTAACGAAGGAATGATAGTTAGATGGCGGACGATAGCATACGCCCAAAATAGGTTTCTGGTGGTTCAAATGCAAACAAACCCATGTTATTTCCAATTCGCTACTCAAGGCACACACAAAACGATTCAATAAGACTTGCGATTGCGATTAACACACCGCCACCAGTCCTTTCGCCTCTATCGCAACGATAAACTTTGGAACTTTTTTCACAACAAAATAATTCGGAATTTTCAACACAAGAGGAAAGCCACGTTTCGGTTAAAACCACAATATCAGCACTGGATGAGTCTACAGCAGAGCACAAGTCATCCCTATGACGTAAAACACTCCTTATACACCAACTCATGTTTACAAACAAACCGGAGCGCCTTTAGCGGATGCCACTGGTGCCTCGCACGCGCGATGGGGGTGTCGGCAAGAAGCTCGCCGTCGCCCATAAACGAACCATTGAAATGCGATGTTGTCGGCGTCGGTGTGAGTCCCCCTGCCCTTTTTCGCGTTCGAATTGTTGATTCTACGTCTTCCTGACGATGTCTGACTACTTGAGCGGCGTCGGGGAAATTATCGAGGCTCGTTACACCGCAAAACTTCGCATAAATAATGTGACATGCAGCGATTCATTCCGCGTGAACACCGCAGAATGGACGCTAAAGCCCGATTCGCGTGATGAGATTTCGCTCGCAATTTTTAGTCGCGACGCCGCTCGGGCTGCAAAAGCGTGAACCGTAGCTGAGATGGTCGACGTCGATACTGAAAATCGCAAGCAGAATCGGACCAAGTGAATTAGGCACAACAACTCGGTGATGGTCACTGGTAACAATGATCAACATCTCCTTGTATCTACTGTTTACATCAAGCCTGCTTACCAACCCTCAAACTTAGTCTTTTGAGGCCTGCACTTACTTCTTATCGCAAGTACCGGGCCAACATGTCGTCTACGGGCCGCCGTCGTCTAAGAGAGCAGACGACAAGCAGTAACGTTTGAAAGAGCAGACGACAGTTCGAACGATCAGGCGGCCGTTTGAACTTGAAGACGCACTGAAAGTAGTCCGCAGGTGGTCCGCACAACTTGACGGTTTTCTGAAGTTCGTGTCGGAACAAAACAAAAAAATCTGATGACCAGAAGTATCCGTGAATTCAACCCAAAGTGCTTCCCGCCCAAGCAATCGTTGTCAGACGGCGTCTGCTTTTCCCTTTTCACGGCACACATCCAGATTCTCGGACGAACCGAGCACGTGAAAACTGACCTTCAAACCTTTCTCGACTCTTTTGGTACGGCCCCAGCCGCGGTTTTTTGACGAGAAGGCAGGTTTTTGTCTGGTTCCTTTCAAAACAACGCAGGAATACACGTCTGGCATGGGGACTTGTGCCCACAGCCCCAGACCGGAAGAGCGCCCGACGCGCCACCACCGCGCCGTGACTTCACAGAGTTGAGTTTGTGTATATCACAAAAAAGTACCGACAAATGTTTGCTTTTATCAGTACGACCCTCACCCCTCGCAACTCGGTCTGATGATGCAGGTGTTGGGTTAGTTGGAAGAATCTCAGTGTTATCTCTTGCGCGCACATCGGGGGCGGAACCGAACTCGAAAACCCTATCAGTAGTCGCGTTGTACATGTAGCACCTTTTGTTGACATGAACCTAGTTATATTGCAGCTGATATAGGCAATTCGTGGCTTTGCCAAATTCGATTAGTTTTTAGTTTAATTTTAGTCGCGAGTAGAGTACCTTGTCCTTGACCTTAAAAGGAAGAAAACTTTGCAACTAGCGGGCGACATCTGGTAGGATTAAAGGAGCCGATTCGATGTGCGCGCTCGATGCAATCTGGAGTAACCTGGAGCTGAAGGGAACGGGAAATGAGCTCGAGAACTTTCGTTTCACTTTCCGCCCATGTTTCTGACGCAACATCGGGAAGACCATGAATACTGAGGTTATCACGTCTTGAACGATCCTTCGGGTCATTAAGACGCTCGAGTAAGTTAACGTTATGGTTCTGCAGAGCTTCAGTGACGCCCTGCATCTCTTGAAGGTTGTGGTTGACTATTTCAAGCGCAGAAACCTTACTTTCAACAAGAAGCAGTCGACTTCCAAATTCGTTAATTTTTGCTTCGATGGATTGCTGTTTTTTTTTAAATTTCTTTCACGGTTTATATTAAACTGCTCTGCCCCTCCTGTGACTTTATGGCACGAGTGTTAAGGTCTTGCAGTGGTTTGCACGCATCAGCTAGTTGCGTCGCTTGGGCTTCAGTCGTGGGGCCGGGGTTAAGCTCTACGTCGCCAGAGAGTAATAACGGTGACCTCGAAACATCAAGACACTCTATAAGTAATGCACAAAAAACGCTTGGCCACGGAAACAGCAAGAGGCAATGGTTGTTAGTTTTCTTAGCGTGTAATGATGGAACAGAACCAACCTGCACAAGGATGCACACAGCGTAAGAACGATGCATTCCTAAACTGTTTCCATGCCCACTGAAGTATCCACGGGCACTCCGCGGTTTTGAAGCCAGGCCATCGGCGAGTGACGATGTCGATGTCGATGCGGAAACCCTCTCGAACGGAGTGAAGACACGCTGCGGCCAATCTGCGGGAGCACCGAAGGGCCCGCCGACGATGTTGTCTGGAAAGCCAAGCAACACTTGACTATTTGCTGACGGGGTGACGATGACTTGTTGAAGTGAAGGTGACCAAAGCTGCAGGAAGACCAGCGATGCCAGTATCTGCACAAGGATGCACACAGCATTAGAGCGATGCATTCCTAAGCTGTTTCCCTGCCCACTCCTGAACACAAACACCGCTAAGGACGAAGGCAAACTCTTCACTTGAGTGAACTTCAAAGGACCCAGGGAAATCGTTCACTTAATTGAAAGTTCACTTAACCGAATATATTCGCTAGAATATGGAACAGCATAGGGCACAGCATACATCGAGTCAAAAGTGTGAAATGCAATTCATGGAGTCATATACATTGATATATACAAAGTGCATAACAGTTACGTCGCTGCCTTTCTCATTTTGAAAAAAAGATCTAATTTTCATTTGCACTGACGCTCTTAAAGCGCATGAAGAAACAAAGCTGTCTAAAGAGTGTACATATTTTTTGCACTTCCTCTGGCACAGCTTGTTGCTGTGACGAAGCCATACCGCAGCGGCATCGGCACTGGCTCGAAATATCCCGTGCAGAGTCGTTTCTTGTCGGGATTGAACGCAGTTTCTCCTTCAAGCTTCGACTTTTACTTCAATATCGTTGACAACGTCGACAATGGAATCCCATAGTCCTTCGCAACGTCCACTTGCCTTTGACCGTTGTCCAGATGCTGAAGAATTTTGAGCTTGTCTGATAGAGACAACCGCTTCCGTTTCGTCGTATTCCTTACGAAAGTGGGTGCACAAACTGCCGTCCTGCCGTTGTTACCCAAAAGCAAGATGGCCGAACGGAACCGATGACAAAGAAAAAACAGACACAGCACGTGGTTCGTTTTCGTCTACCGCACCGCCGCTTTGCCTCAGTGGCGCTGTAAACGCCAGCGATGATGCGCCGCCGCTGCAGAGGTGGTGGCGGCGGGCATCGGCTACGCCAGCACTGCAGAGCACAAAACTTCGTTGAACTGATTGCAAAAATAATTCCTGGCTCCACCGATCAAGTTTGTTAAACTGAAATATTCGCTATTCCGAAATTCGTTTTTCGTTTAACTGAAACATTTTTGCATAAAATGCGTAAAAAACTGCCGGAGATTTTTTTAAAGTTTGTTATTCTGAAATATTTGTTAAAACGACGTTTGCTCAAGTGAGAGTTTACTGTATTTGCAGGTGGTGTTTATAGCCACACAGAAGAAGGGCGTGCAAAGTTTCAGTCCTCCAAACCAATTTTATGAGGTTCTATACACCCAGAATGAAGTAAAGCGTAGCTTTGCATGGAATGTGCCCCATAAATCTATCGTTGAAAAATGGTGTTAATAACCGTATATTTTTGTCGTGGAATGCATACTGGAATACCTCTTACCGGTTGCTGCGAAAATAAATTAAAAAGAAAATGCACTTTGCAAATAAAAAAACTGATTTTTTTTTACATGAAAATGCAAATTTATGTTAGTAACCGGCTCCATAAAATTTTGGCATATAGACGTTTGCAAACAAGGTGTCCCGACTGGTACCCCGCCCGTGCAAGCACGAGCAGTATGCGCGTGAAGATAGCTTTGGCATGCCTGCAAATGCACGTGCCTTCTCAGACGAGGAGGAACATGGTGGCCGCCATATATGCCCGGTTTGCAATCGTCTATAGGCTGCAAGTATTAGGTCTCTCGATAGTTTCATACTGAAACGGTACTTTTATGAAGCTGTATTCTCCCAAGTCTCTCGAGGACTCGTTTTAGATTCCGAAGATGATCGGAGGCGTCCTTCCCAGTTATATTGATGTCGTCTAGATAAGAAGCCTCGCCATCCAGACCTTCAGCGACCTGGTCTATTGTTCGTTGGAAAACGGCTGACGCCGATGCAATTTTATAAGGCATTTGATGGAATTGAAACAGACCTTTATGGGTGTTGATCACCAGGGCTTGCTTGTCTTCCTCATCTGGTTCCATCTGGAGGTATGCTTCAGACAGATTCAACTTCGTAAACCGATTTCCTCTGTTGACCTGGGCAAACAGTCCTTCGGATTGCGGTAGAGGATACTGAGCAATGTCCAGTTGCGGATTTACGGTGACGCTGAAGTCTTCACATACGCAGACCGATCCGTCAGCTTTCGGGTTCACCATGATTGGTGTCGCCCATCTGGATCTCGTGCACCAAAAGCTTTTTGAAACAAGAAGCGGCGCGGAACGCCGGCTCGGCTCGGTGATGCCCTCGGTGATGCCCTCGGTAGGGTCGCAAAATTTGGTCGCGAATGTAGGTCGAAATTCTTTGGTCACAATTATAGGTCGACCCTTAATTTTTGACAACATTTCCGGAAAAAAAAGGTCGACTTATATTCGAATAAATACGGTAGTTTCGGTCTTGTCGACCGTGCCCCAGACAAAACTTTGAGGCGTCGATATCTTTAAAACTACGCGCAATACCGAGAAAAAAATTACACCTTGTAATTCAGAAACGCTGACTGCGCTAAAAACAGTCATAATCCCAAAATCGAAACCATGGACCGGAGTTGCCCTTTAAAATGGGTTCGAATCATTTGGCCCGTGCACTGTATTGCATAAGGGCTATGTAAAAAATGAATGCTTTTTTTTTGTAAAATTTTTTTAATGATATTGGCAATTACCGTATTTACTCGCACAATGAACACACTCGCGTAATGAACGCACCCCCCAAGTCGGCTCTCAAAATTTGGACTTTTTTTTCCCTCGCGTATTAAACGCACCCCCAACTCGGGCGTCAAAATTTTGACCCCCTCCCCCCACGCGCGCGAAATGAACGCACTTTTCTATCCTGGTACAGCGAGGTCGCGAATGCATGGGCAGCGTGGGCGAACAAAACGCCTTGTAAAAGGCGTTAAAAAATAAAAGATCCAACGGAACCAAGAAAAAAAACATGGAGAGGAGCTTTTTTTTTATTTGCAATCCACGGAACCAAGAGAAAAGAAAAAAAACAAAGAGGAGCTTTCTTTTTCTTGCACAGCGCAGTCTGCTCTGGACTTCGGGTCGCGCGCCAGGAGATAAGAAAGAGAAGCGGAGAAGCCCTCGCCTAACCAAAGCGAAACGAAACAGCTTGCGAAAGGCGGCAAAAAAAAAAAACAATCCACGGAAGCAAAAGAAAAAAAAAACAAAGGAGTTTTTTTTTTTTCTTTTTCTTAGCACAGCGCGATCTGGACTTTGGGTCGCGCGCCGCGCGCAAGGAGATAAGAAAGAGAAGCCCTCAGCTTGCGAAAGGGCAAAAAAAAAGAAAAACAATCCACGGAACCAAGAGAAAAAAAAAAAAACAAAGAAAAGCTTTTTTTTTTTTTTTGCACAGCGCAGTTTGGTTCCGGGGTCGTGCGTCGCGCGCCGCGCGCAAGGAGATTAGAAAGAAAAGTGGAGAAGCCCTCGCCTAAGCAAAGCGCACATAATGAAGGCATCCTGCCCTCGCCTCCTCCTCGCACTTTGGAAAGAGAAGCGAGAAGCCCTCGAAATGAACCCACTTTTCTATCCTGTGCAGCGAGGTCGCGAATGCATGGGCAAACAAAACAACTTGCGAAAGGCGGAAAAAACAACAAAAAAGAAAACAGGGAAGCAAGAAAAAAAAACATGGAGAGGAATATTTTTTTTTGCGCATGCATCGCAGTTTGGTTTTGGAGTCGCGCGCCGAGCTCAAAGAGGTAAGAAGTTAGGTCGATCTTTCCGATAAAAGGTCCGTTCATTATCCGAGTAAATACGGACACAAAAATTTTACTTCGCGTAATGAACGCCCCCCCCCCCCCCCCAACTTTGCATCGATTTTTCGGAAAAAAAAGTGCGTTCATTATGCGAGTAAATACGGTAAGTGTTACCATAAAGAGTATCAAAATTTTCAACTTGGTCTGACATGCAATGAGACGGCCTTGAGTTCAAACTCTTGACTGCATTGCTGATGACGATGCATACTCTTCTGTCCAGGCAATAAGAACCAGGGCATGCATCCTGAGCTGGGGGTTGGTTGCGACAGCGTGTTGTCCATCTCTCCGCCCGTTTTGAATGATCTTATTATAATATAATATGATCTTATATTATTTTGGATGTTTGTCAAGAACGGTAGCCAGACATCGCAGGAGAATTGGTTTCAGTTCCGGATTACGACCAAAATAGGCATGCTTGGTACACGTGGAAATACAACAAGCGCATGTTTTTATCGCCGCAAGAAGTCAATGCTGTACATGCTGTTCGGTACAGACACATTTCGTGCCCATAATTATGGTTATAGTGGCACACACCCTACAATTGAGTATGTTTGATTTGATTATCTCCAACGTGTAAACAATCTGAAACTCCTTGCGCCATACTATTACATTCTCCTGTACTGCATTTGTACCTTTCTGGTTAATGATATCCGATTTGTTTGTTTCCGACCAATAAAGTTGCGTTGGACACCCCTGTGTTGTGTTTTTTCCGCAAAAGAGAAGCAGTGAGTGCAGTAAAACTATTATTTATTTCTGACAACACTTCCTTGGACAGGTAGTTCCCTCAGGACTATTGAGTATGGTTAAGCTCTTGCGAGAAGAAATGCAGATTGGTATTTTAGATAGTTCGTCTTGAAAACCACGAACGGCGCACCTAAAATAAACAAAGCCCTACACACGTTTCTTCTAGTACCTCTAGTACCTTCTAGTACCAAAGATGTACAACGCATAACGTTTCACAGCCGACTTGTTGCTGAGAACAGAGAAACGACAGTGCGAATTAGCGACGTTTTTCTTTGCCACCGGTGCCGGTACGCGTTCGAAGTGGTGACGAGCAACATTCATCTCGCTCTTGTACCTTACAGGTACAGGCATACACAGCTCTAGAGAAGGAGACGAATCATTTCCTTGCCTGAATATATTTATTGTGCGTTGTGCCACATTATGTGTAATACACAGCATTTCGCTACATTTTACCGATCACCGCGAAACCCCACAGAAACTGAGACCGTTCATTGCTTAGGCTTATGTCAACCACTCCGATCAGTTCAGCTGGACCTGGGCGCGTGCCAGGGTTTAGAATGACAGTACAGAACATACCATACGTTGAAATAAACAAGACGAAATCTGGTTATATGCAGTAACAGTACCTAAAAAAGATCGAGGTACACCTAAGCATTCCTTATGAGTTGTAAATGCAAAAGCATGCAAGCCGCTCGTCCGCTCCCTTTTTCGTCTGCTGCATACTTTTCTGCGCCGGTTGGCGCGTGTGCTCCCCTGGTGACGTTGGACGCTCTGCGCTGATGGACATGCAGCGCCATGGGGTGAGCGGTCGTGGAAACTGACGAGCGCAGCGGCCAATGGGAGCCCCGTCGACGCGCGCCAGCCAATGGAATTGAAGGACACTATCTGCCGTTTTCGCGCTTCAGACTGATGACGTCAGCTTGCTCCATGAGACAGTTAAGTGCTTTCGCATTAAGAATACACTACTGACGGCATTCGCGAGGTTTACTACAAGGTTCACATAGGTTCACGCTGCCGTATGTACCAGCGACGAATCTGACGAATCTCCGAATCTGCTGAATATTCGTCGCGGGAATTTTGGAAATTTCCGAATCTGTCTGAATCCGAATCTCTGGTGATTCGTCCTACCACTAGTTGTAAGTGGCGGAGCATTGGGAACACGTAATTCGGTATACAACCCCTTCTGCTTTTTCTTTAGGAGAGTGGTCTTTGGGGCGTGGCATCAGGCTCCCAAGCATTGATGCCGGCTCGTGGGCCACCTGAATACCTTCTTTTGCCAGCGTACGTGCCAACGCTTCGCTGGTCCCCTTTATATAAGGATCACAGATGCGGGTGTTCCGGCGGGATTGCGTACTACTTTGAGGCTGCAGGTTCCAATAACCACGATTTTGGCGGCGGGCCACTCAACTGATGAAGCTGCGTGTGTAGACATTCTTTTAGAGCGCAGTTCTTAGGTGCCCGTTTCCGGCTTGTGCGGAGTTGCCTACGTCACCACTAAATTTAGCGAGCAAATTTTCACAAAATTTTCCCGCTATATTTTGCGGAAAAATTTTCCTGCTAAAGTTAGCGGAAAATTTAGTGGGACAATATTCCCGCTAAATTTAGAGGGGGAGGAGGGGCATACGCTCCCCTCCTCCTCCTCAAGAGGTGTGCTCTAATTCGGCACTACAGAGAATTGTAAACGTCTCATTTTTTAAAGGTTGGCGATGCCTTTTTCCTTGTCGTTTTATTTGTTTCTCTATGAATAGTGGATGTTCTTAGCTCTGGACAGGAGGGTTGTAGCCAACTAGCCTTTGTGACTCGTAGGGGGGTAGGAGCCAAGGCGGAGGTAAGGTCCAGTGTAGGTTGGTTTTCTGTATACTGCGAACATCTGATCTTCTCCTTGTCGCTTGACAAGCGCATCCAGGAACGCCAAGCCGTGGTCTTTTTCGCATTCTGCAGTGAACTGGAACGCCGTTTCGACAGAGTTTGGATGTTTCAGAAAGTTGCAAACCTCCGACATTTTGACAATAATGAAGCAATCATCCACGTAGTGCACAAACACTTTGGGGTAGGTGCTGCTGAGTCAAAATTCAAGAAGGCGGCACAGTTCATCTATGCAAAGGCACGTCCTTCCATGCAGGTTTCGCTCCTTCTCATGGGCGTTTCGGGCTGTGCTAAAGGCCAGGGGGACCGGAACGCTTGTGAAACCAACTTGTGACACAAATACAGACAAAGCTGTACAAGATCCTCCACGAAGTCTTCAAAAACCAACCAGAATCGATGAACCTCTACCTACGGCTGATATGCAGGAATGGTTCTGCTCCTGGTTTTTACGGGCTCCCTAAAATCCACAAAACAAACGTTCCTCTCCGGCCCATCGTGGACTTCACGACCTCACCGCTTCGAGTGCTATCCAACTACCTCCCCCACACTGTTTCCCCTCTTGGTGGAAAAACACCGACCTATGTGCACAACGCTGGCCATTTCGTGGGGCTTGTTTCTTCACTATAAGTCACAACCAAAGAAAGTGAGACGACGTCCTTCGACGTCATCTCGCTCTTCACATGCGTTCTGATCCCCCTGGCCGTCAGCACAGCCCGAAACACCCTCGAGAAGGGGCGAGACCTTCGTGAAAGGACCTGCCTTAGTGCGGTTGAACTGTGCTGCCTTCTGGAATTTTGCCTCAGCAACGCAACAACAAAATAGTCGCCCCTGATGAAAAAACCGAATCTGTTTTGAAACGTCAGGCTCCTAACTGTTTAGGGCTTGGTTGGTGAGGGCCCATATTTCTCTCATGTTAAGAGCCTTAGAGCACTAACAAAATTGCCTCTCTTCGTTGGAAGTACCATACACCAGCATAATGTAGATTGTCTAAACGTCTGCAATAAACTTGGCATTAAAGGGCCCCTGAAAAGAAAAATAATTTTTTTTTTTTAACAGTCTGGTTAAGACACGCATGTCAAAAAATACATTTTATGCAAAAAAAAAAAAATTTAAAGCAGTAATGTTGACGAGATATTTATTTGAAATTCTGCGCGTGAAGTCCATGACGTCACGGGTCATTCTGGAATGACCATCTCAGTCGTGAAGGCGAAGGCGATTCATCATTCCTTCATGCGGCCGAAATGCCGAGAGAGAAAACGAGTGGAAAGGAGGTGACTGCCAACAAAATTGCATCTTGCGCCGTCAATATTGCATTAAAAAATGTTTTTGAACGTTAAATTAATTTTTGACACGCGTGTCCCAACCAGACTTAAAATTTTTTTTTTTTCGGGGGTTCTTTTATAGGGACATGGCTGGAAAGGGTTAACTTTTATTTATTTATTTATTTGAGAATACTGCCGGTCAACTTTGGAGGGCCAAGGCATGATAAGACAACATCAGAAACCATCAATGAGTCGAATGAACACAAGAACAAATAACAAGTAGCTTAGTCATGGGTGACAGAAAACACAATTCCTCAACTGCACTCACAAATAAAGCGGTAGAAGCAATCGCCGTCACACTTGGGGGCAACTCATTCCACTCGCCAACAGGACAAGGAAAAAGGAGTACCTATTTAAAAACATCTTTTCTACAGCAGAACTCGAGGAGAAAATTCTTGTGCTTCAACCTTGGATCGCGACTCGCGTTATGCTACAAATAATCATCAAAATTTAAACCAGCTTTATTATGAGTTATATTATGCAAAAATTTCAAACGCTTTACTTTCCTTCAACAAGATAATAAAGACACTCCAGAGGCGGTGTACAACGGTGACACGTGTGAATCTTTGCGTATGCACAAATTGATTCAAACTTTCAGGGTGAATTGAACCCCATTAGGCGTCACCCGGCCCAAATGCACGTCACGCAACACCGGACCACACTTATTCCCTTCACCCCTAAGCTGACAGTTTAGTGGAAGCTATGTGCTTGCCGGACCAATCAGCCGCCTCCCTTTCATCACCTGACCTCATTCTCTGGTTGTGGGTATGCGCGAGGGAGCATGATCACGTGGCAAAAGTGTGGCTGGCCCAAGGAGCACGTAGCTTCCACAGCACTGTCAACCTATGGGTGAACGGGGTGTGGAAAGCAACTTTTGTCCGAGGTTTGAGCGATGGGCTAATTTTCTTAGGGGGAGAAGGGCAGTGTCCAGGGTACACAAACGGGGGTCCGAGCAAGAGGGGGGTTCCCCCTTTCCGTCTTCTTGAACTGTTTGGTACAATGGGCGATTTGTGAGTTGAGGAGGAAAGGTAAGAAGGAAAATGTTGGAAAATCGTTTCATGACCCCTTTAACAAGCTCCATAAAAGAGCTACTTTGGAGTCCACAAAATGTTTTATTTAATGTGAAGTAGAATACCCCTAGTGCGAGTTAAGGTAAAAATTAATTGTAGAAAATGCAATTCTAGAGAAAAACAGTAACACCCAAAAAGAGCAAAAGATTTTAACCAATTTCTGCGTTAAAAAATATCGAGTTTTTGTCATGAAGAATTTAGCTTTTTCCGATTATGAGTACCTTAACTTATTCCTCAGGAAATTTCAGTCCAGGACACCACTGAATGAAATCTTTATACTTTCAAAATGACAAGTGATACATTTCCTCATACCACATTTCTGGCCAAAAAGTAAAACTGAAAAAAAATACATTAAAGTTCCAACTATAGGTCTCTTCCTTTTCCAGCACCTTCCTCTTTGAGGCTTTGTTGTTCCCCTGGCAATAGCTACCAGTTTGTGTCGATTGCTTTCTGCCCAAATATGAGGTTTTTAGACATGGTCGAGATTGTGAGAAAGCTGGAAAGAGCTTGGGGGGGAGGCGTGTTGGTCGCTGCACATATAGACCGGCACGCTGTTTACAAACAAGAGCGCGTTTGCCCACACCGGGTGTGGGCACTGCGCGTGCGCAGAAACCGAATTCGCGTGAAGTGAAGCGTCTGCGCATGCGCAATGCTGTCGACAGCGCCACCGCAGCTGCGTGACGTCAGGGCCGCGTGTTGGTCTATAAGTTTGAGAGCTCATAGGAGGAATGATCTTCAGTGTTATCCTGAGAGCATGCGGATTTAACTAATGTCTACCGACGGTAGCAATTTCCTTATTGGTAAATACTACTTTCTGCCGATGTTTGATCACATTGCCCTCTGTAAACATATTAATTTCCTGGAAGAAAGAATTGACTTCTCAAAATTTCGAGTGCTCATGTATGGCGATTTCAACCTTCCTGGTTTCGGTTGGGAGTTGGGCAGCTTCTTTGTTAGTAATACAAACACAAAAATTAAGCTACTCTGTTTGCTAGACTTCAAGTATTTCAGTGGTTTTGAACGACGTAATATTGTCCGCAGTTGCTGTGGAAACATACTTGACCTCGCTCTGTACACCTCCGTTGTTGATATTAGTCTTGCCAAAGTGCTGCTATCTAGGGTGTATAAGTATCGTCCACCGTTTATTGTATCTTTATTCTTCCCACTTGACAAGCTGATTTTTCAGTCGCAATCACGGTTTCCTACTCAAACGATGATTACTATTCCCAGTGGTGGAACTGCTGCGCCATTTGCGCCAAACTGCGCCAGAACGAATAACCTGCTGCATGCTGCTACAAAGGCTGTATTTCTGCACAATTTGCGCCATGTTCGCACCGAAAGGGAGCTGTTCTCGAAAAGGAAACTGAAAGTGTCTGACACGTGGCATTGTTAGCGATGCTACTAAAAATAAAAAAAGTAGTTTTTTTTTTTATGTTTATGTACTATGTGGGAACAATAGGGTTGCACGAATATTCAAATGGTAGTTTAAAATAATGCGCTATTTGATATTCGCTTCAAAATGAACTGCGATGTTCGTACTTATTGTAAGTGTTGATCGCGGCGGGTTAGCTCTCTTGAGTGCGCTTCTCCTGATGCACCGGTGCACTGCGGAGAAGCAGTACCCACGGAGATGACACTGCAATTCGCTTCACCGCAGCGCAGCCACGCGCTTAGGCGAAAAACGCATCTTTAAAGCGGTATGGTGCATGCACGCACCTGGTGTATTGAAAAAAAAAAAAGAAAAAGAAACATTGTGGTTGTTGATATTTACATTGCAGTAAAATCTTCAAAATTGAACTGTGGCTATTATGCAATGGTATATGTTAGGCAGCAATGTTCTGACAACCTGTGTTCATTATTTTTTTTTTTTTCTGTTTACTTCAGAATTGAAGAAAATATTTGCATATAGCAAGAATATTTATAAATCCCCTCAAATAGGTATGGCTGGGATCCTTTATAGGTTTTCTTTTATATCAAATCTGTCATTTACTTGCCATCCCAATGTACGTATTGGATTTTCAGAGGCTACAATCTATAAATATAGCTTGATTAAATTTAACAGAACTCATAAGTGAGCAAGGAAATAACCTTCGCGAGGTCAGCTGAAGTTTCGTTTAAACATGGCGTAATAACATTAAAACTTGGGTTTGGGCTAGTTGGTCTGTTACTGAATACAAGGTTAAAAAGCGCGAACAAATGGGGTCAATGAAGAAACGCGGACGACAGGACAGGTGTAACTATAGTGAAAGGCGTGGAGAAAGGCTTCGAACCCCAAATCTAATATTTGCTCATGCCTAACTAGTACACAGCAGAGAGCAGCGTGAGACACATTCAACACAAAAGTGTCCGTTGGATGTCGAACCCGCGACAAATACATCACCGTGATACAAACCCTACAAGGTAGCCAAAAACATCTTTTTACGTCGAGCAAAGACAGAAGATGCTATCGGTACTCCTAATAGGTTAATTGAGACATCTGCAAAATTACCCGCATTTGAATGTTCAATAAATAAATAAATATCTGTAGCGGTTAGGCCCCCTGTAGGTATGACACTTTAAATAGTCGCCCAACACTCCATCAACTGCAGTTTTTTTCCACAGGCTAACTTTCAAAGAGATGATATAAAATTTTCTGACATGAAAGCTCAAAACTAGCTGCTCCACAAGTGGGAATCTCTGCTCCCAAACCCGTTGTTTCCTGCTTCAAAAGCTGCTCCAGATCGCCACCTATCAGTTCCGCCACTGTATTCCTTATACCAATATCTGCGTGACTGTGATTGGAGCAGTGTCTTAGATCAGGGGTTCTCAAACCTTTTGGCCTCACGGAACCCCAGAAAGCCTCAAAAACTGCCGCGGAACCCCCCCCCCCCCCCCCTTCCCCCCCCTCCATATTTGCCGACCGAGAAGCAACAGATGCACAGTTGTAGGCAATTTCGCTTGCGTTGCTTCCCATATGTCCCCACCATATCAATCGCAATGTCAGTACAAAGTGAGATGAAGGTGCTTTGCATGGTCCTGCCGCGCAGCCTGCGGCATGGGGGGGGTTGCAATTTGGGTGTTCGCGGAACCCATGAGACCAGCTCGTGGAACCCCTGTGTTCCCCGGAACCCAGTTTGAGAACCCCTGTCTTAGATGATCGCAGTGTTCAAATGATCAACTTACACACTTTCTACTACTACATATTCAGGAAAGCATGCAAATATTCATACCAAAGAAGGTACCTCGTAAAACTGACTATCCCCCATGGTTTTCGAAGGAACTAAGAGATTGCTTAAGGTGCAAACTACATTATCATCGTCTCTACAAACAACTGGACACGCCGATTGGTACACGAGATTCAGTCAATGTCGTGCACTGGCTGAAAGGAATGTATCATCAGCAACATCACGCTGACATTGTGGAAAACATTGCTAGATAACGAAGGTTGCGTGACTGACCCAGTAGATGTAACTAATATTTTTCCCGAGTCATTTTAGTTCTTGTTTTAGTACTAATGATGGCCTATTGCCAAGCTCGAATATAAACTGCATGGATTACCTTACTGTTGCTCCAATCGGTGCATCTGAAGTTTTGGAAGCAATTAAAAAATTGAAACCAAGGTTATCTACGGGAGCGAATGGCCTTCCGAGTTAGTAGTGCTCAACTACATTGTCCAGTTTTGGTCCATATATTTAACTTGCCACTTGAATCTGAAACATTTCCTGCCACTTGGAAAAGCTCTTTTGTCATTCCATATCATAAATCTGGTGATAGATCCACAGTTGAAAACTGTTGGCCAAGTCTCCCTCCTCTGTATTTCGTCGAAAGTATATGAAATTGTTCTACACACCCGCCTCCATGCATATTTTTGTTGGAAGATTATTCCTGAATGGTTTCATAATAGAGAGTTTTAGGGAACCGGAGCGGAATACGATCGATAAACAAAAACGATCGATACCTTGGATCGGGCGAGTCGACCGATCGTGTACCTCTAAACGGCTTTGGGGGAACCGTATTTGCAGACGAGAGCAGACGATCAGTACAGGTCGCGCCCCCTGGCAACGGAAACCTGCATCGGCCTCATCGAGAAAAGCAAATTTGCGTGTGTTTGTACAAATCGCAGAAACTGAAGTAAATAAAAATCGCATCCTATAAATATAGAGAACCTAAAAAAATGTATACCTACTTATAGTTCGTCTTGTTTTTTTACTCGAATGAATGCGCTTCCTGGCGCTCCATGGCGTGTCGCCACTGGCACTGCGAAGTTCTAAAATGTTTGTCTGCCAAAGGAGCAGACGAGCTTTCCGATGGATCTTTTTGACGATGACTTGGAGTTGGCTCTATTCGGCGAAAACAATTTACAAAACGTTATTTTGTACGACTGTCTGCGCACTAAGAGAAGGCACTTGTTGGCGGAAAGGCATGGGACGTTCAACTTGGCGTCGATGGACCAGGAGGACGTCGTACGGCAGTTCAGGTTCACAGGGGCTCGTTTGCCACCGTTTTTTTTTTTTTTTTTTTCAGTTTACTCGATTTATATCCTCGGGGAATAAAATACTTCCTCGGTCGTACATGGTAACGTGTTTTGTAAGTCATACATTCTTCTCAGTGGGCAAGCTTTGGTGTTTTACATCAACCAAATATGATGTTTACTCCCACCACGTTCTGATATGCTGAAAAGTCGCCGACAGCAAACTCGATTTGACATAGAAATAAGAACACGCTCGCGCGCGCTTATCATCAACATTCGAAATCGTCTTGCTACGGTAAAGATATACGGTCGTGAACCGAAGTACGGTACAATCACGACACTGCTGTGCAAACTAGCATTAGATTCATGCAACTTTTTAAACTAAAAAGTATCCAGAGCCTTATGCAGAAGGCTGTTGCTCACGACACTCGCGCAGCGCTCGAAATATCATCAACACTTCGAAACGTCGTAAAAACTGCCAGCGATCCTGTGTCCCTACGAGAGACGCTCCAATCCACTGAGCAACTGAACAGACGTCTTTGCTAAACATTACTTTGTCTCTGTTGAGGATGAGTATTCGGTTTCTTAGCTGACTCCAATGTTGTCACATATTGTTACCGCGAGTTATTTTATTCATGTTTGAAGCAACGGCATAAATTGCCGTTTTGCTAACCAAGCGAGACCGTCCAATTGGTCGTGCCGGTCGTGCCTTATGCATTACGGTAAGATTGCGCACTTCGTGCTATATGTTGTGTGCAAAAACGGTTCCCTAAAACTCTCTAATGAGAAATTACTTTTTACATGCATTTTTATATTAATTTTTCGTAAGTTCGATATCGACAATAATTCGCTGTATGTGGGTTCGTTCTAAACTGGTTTCACGGTACCTCTGTTCCCCAAGGCAGTATCCTCGTTCCTTTACTCTTTTTAATTTTTGTGAATGATCCCGCTTCTTGTATTAAGTTATTTGCTGATGATAATAAGTTGTTTGCAGTGGTTAAAGGGGTTGAAGATTGTGAGTGCCTTCAACGTGGTATAGATTCTATTTTGGCGTGGTATCTTTTAAATGGCCTATTCTTAAAAGAGTCGAAGACTAAAGTTGCATCTTTTTCTAAAAAGCACGGAATTCTGAATTTTCTATATAGTACAGTAAAACCTCGTTATAACAAAGTTGAAGGAGCGGTTATAATTATTTTGTTATAACCATTAGTCTGTTATAGCCACTGTTTTCTGCCCACTACTATTAGCAAGCGAGGGGAATAATGATTGCTTTGTTATATCCATTAGTTTGTTATATCCCATTTTGTTATAACGAGGTTTTACTGTAGTTAACATTCCACCGATATCATTATTGTTGAAGTAATCCGTGATCTGGGAGTTTTTATGGATACTGTGATTAATTTCAATCATCACATAACTACTATTACGAATGCCATTATACGCAAATAACACACAGTTTTTCTAAACCATTTTGTTTTTTACGTTTGTTTTCTTCAATGGTGCATAGTCATGTCGAATATGCCTGAACTGTATGGAACTGTATTGGAGTTACTAATTCAAGTGTAACTGGGCGTGTTCAAAGTAAATTCATCAGTGTATTGTTTGATCGTTATTTTCAACTGAATCTTTTCTACAGTTACGAAGGGATTTGTTGTCCCTCGTCGAATTGGACACATTGCGCAACAGGAGGATGATCCGTGGATTGATGTTTCTTTATAAGATCGTAAATGGTACGATTGATTCACCAGCACTACTAAGTCACATCTATTTGCGCATTCCTATTAGGTCTAGTAGACTTTACTCTTTGTTTTATCCTCCTGATTTATATCACTCAGCACCCATGAAACACCTTCAATCGAATCATATAATCATTTAGAAGAGATTTGTGGAAATGTTAGCCTAGATATTTTTGATGAAGAGCGTAAATTTAGAAAGTGTTCTGCTTCCATTGTCTTTTCCTAAATTCCGTTTTTTAATGTGTCCCAACAATTTGACTACCATCTAACATTGATAAGTGCGCCACTAAGGAGGCGTCGAGCTGTTTGTGGGTCACTCAAAATAAATAAATAAAAGCGCTTTTCCGTCGTAAGGTATCGCAAGAGGTTGCAGTGCACTTGGTCGTAAGCAGTCGGCAAGCGTGTGTTTGATTTGCCAGCCTTTGGGTCCTTTTGTACACCATACTGTATTTTAATGTCTCGCATCTCTTCTCTTTCCAGAAGGACTTGCGGCCATGTCCACTTCCGTGTGTGTGTGTGTGTGTATGTGTACTTGTGCGATTTGTGTGTGGACGTGATTCGCTGATGGGAACGCTGCAAGGACTCTACAAGGATATCTCAAGTGCTAGCGTGTCGACGCTGCAAGGACATGACGTTGGACACGGGGCACTTCTCACCGAGCCTGTACGACGTCCACGTCTCTGGGGTCTCCACGTCCGTACGGTGAGTGGAGGAGACTCTGTAGCGAGCAACTTTTTCCAGCGGCACAGCACAGGAGAGTCCGGGCTGTCAGCATCGTGGCCTAATTCAGCGTCTGCGGCACACGCGGGCGACACTACGTCGAAATAGAAAGCATTGCATAGTCATCGTTTTAAAATGCGACAGCATTTGTAGGAGGTCTGCCGAACTCTGAGGTACAGTCACCAACCGGTTTTTCAGACTTTGCAGGGACCAAAGAAACGTCCGAATAGTAGAACAGTCCGAAAAATTGGCAGATTAAAAAACTTGCCTTTATTACGTCTAAGCGGGCTTAAAAAAGTCGTCAATTTTTCATTTCATTTCATTTCCTTTATTGTTCCCTTAAAGCGCCCGTAGGGCTTTACATAAGGGGGGGCTTTGACAACAAACAAAAACAAAGAAAGGAAAAACACAGGGTTAAAGGTTGCTAAATACAGTCTACACCCGTTACAACGGACCCTCTAAATCCGGGAAAAAAAGTCTGCTATATCCGGAGTATGTAGTACAGAGGGGGGGGGGGGGGGGGGTACGATCGTCAAGTGGGAACTGCGGCCGCTATTACATATAAATGCTGCAGCCACTCCATCTTCTCAGTTTTTTCTGCACGCCTGCAGCATTTATTCACAGCGTGCACACGGGGAATGTAACTGCCTAATGCAGTTTCCGAAGCTAAGCACCCGCGCTCGATAAAGGCCTAGCGCGTAGAGGCGCGCGCTAAGCTGAGCAAAAACAAAACAAATTCACCGTTTGCTTTGACAGGCCCATTCTTCTCGCGATGTCGGCCTGTTTTCCGCCATTGTCGACTGCGTTTATGATGCTTAACTTGTCGGAGAGCGAAATTTGCTTTCTTTTACAACCAGCCATTGCTAACTCGGTCGCAGGCGGCACAAAGAAAAAAATGGCTACTTTGCACCGTCCCTGGTTTGGCTCGGCTACGCCAATGACTGGTTCCGCGCCGACAATGTTGCCAGACATAGTAGTTGCCTTCTCGTAAAAGCAAACCAAAAAAAGAAAATTGGTGTCGGCACCGCGTAAGGGCGTAAGTCCGCTATTGACGCTCAGGGCAAGCAATTTTCGCCCAAATTTAGTCTGTTGTAGCCGAAAGTCTGCTATAGCCGGGTCTGTTATTGGTGGAGTGGGCTTCATTGAAAATGCATGGGGACCAAACAAACAAACAGAAATAGTCTGTTGTAACCGGAAGTCCGTTGTTGCTAGAGCAATATATAGCTCCTTCGGAGCAGAGTAGCGTAGAGTTCCTGTATAGGCTCTCTACGGGAGCCAGAGTTGCGCGTTCACGCATGGCATGTGGATCCAGCTCCTCACGTGACTGAATTCGGCGAATAGCAGCGCCGCGCGTTCGAGGCGCGCAGCGGGCTCAAAAGCCTGGGAACGTACGCCGGGGCGCGTGCAACGTCTACTTTGCTGCACGACACTTGATACGGCTCCTCACGTGATCGGATCTCGGCGAATAGCGGCAAGGGCGGCACGCGGCATGTGGAATCAAACGCGCAACTCTGACTCCCGTAGGGAGCCTATACAGGAACTCTAGAGTAGCGCAATCTAGAACGCCATCTGTCGACGACTAGTGGCGAACACCTGGGTGTTCCAACTCAGATCAGAAATGCATGGGGAACGTGAGAAAATCGTTGTTTCTTTAATATTGTGGAGATGTACGGATCGTCAATCGTTTTTGACATAATAAAGGAACATTTTAGAATAATTTGCGCTAAGTTGCGTGCCATGTAAGGACGTAATTGTTTTAAAAACATTGCCTGAGCGGAATCATGCAGCAGACGACGCGGCGACGTCACGGCGACGTCGCACCATCCACGTGACCCGCTCCGGCCAACCCAGAAAGTCCATCTCCGCTGCGTACAAAAATCGTCTGCTTCAAACGCCATTGCCTTGGAAATTGCCTTTTCAAACTTTTCACACGCATCCGGTATGATGAAAACTTTGATAAAGTGTTTAGCGCTTTACCAACTTCATGACAGACTAGTTTCGAAAAGTGTGAAGTTGGCATTTATTTTTTAATCTGCCGTGTTGAGTCGATCTCCATGTATTCTCCCACAGGGCGGGCCGCCTCCTGGAACCCTGAGTACCACGTGACTCGCGCCGCGCTGCTCTGTCGGCCATGTTGTCGGCGAAACACGCGGATCAAAGGATTGCGCTACTCTGCTCCGTAGGAGCTATATAGTGCTCTAGTTGTTGCCGGATCCGTTGTAACGGGCGTAGACTGTATCGAGAAAAGTAGCGAGTGCAGCTCTGAATCCAGATGAGTCTTGAATTGTAACAATATGTTCTGGCAGAGAGTTGCATTCTGAAAGTGATAACTGCAGTGGAGAGAATTAAAAAAGGGTTTGTCCTTGGTGTTACCAGATGAACTTTCTGAGAATGGTCTGTACCTTGCTTCAGGTTATTCCTTTGCATGAGTTCGGCCACTTTCTATTAGCTTGAGAATCTCTGCCTTATTAGCTTGAGAATCTCTGCCTTCTTTTCTAGCGTTACTGTTGAGTGCCTTCCGCGCTTCTTAGCGATTGTTCGCGGCGGTGAAAGAACAAATGGGGCCATGACGTCCGAGTCAACGTAGTCCGAATACCTGATTCACCGAGAGGAGATGAGAGGCGCAGGCCCACGACTTCAGAATGGGGTATGAACGAAGCAAAATGGTAACAGTGATAACGATAAGAACACGCAGCTGGAGAAAAAAAATATTTGTAGCCTAGCGTCACCTTGCGGTAGGACTTGGCAGTAGTTGAGTAGCGCTGCCAAGCCGAACCAATCCATGTGCGGTCAAGATAGAATCTAAAATGGCGGCTTCTCAATGGTGTTTCTCGGTGGTTGACGATTTTGTCAGAAAAATCAAACTTTCGGACTTCAAGGTGTCGAAACGTCGGTTGTGAGTACACACTATTTCCATCGGGTAGGTCACGGTTCCTCTTTAGGTCCGAAATACCGGACAAGTCCGAATTATCGGTGTCTGAAAAGTCGGTTGGCAACTGTGTAGTGCGCATCTGTCCGTTGGGGTCACTGATCTCAATGACAATTGCTGGATCGCGCTTCCCGCTCCCGCAAGTGAAGCCACCGGACTTCACTCGCTTGGGATACGATTTGCGGTTTTGCTAGCCTTTTGCTGCGGTTGTCCAGCGTGCTTAGACACGTTTTCTACTCGTTCGTCGTCATTCGCCGAAGAAGTTTTTTTAAGACTCTGTGTATTGTTGAGACTCGCCGTTGTGAACAGGTGGAAAATTTTACGAAAGTGCAGTGTCGCAGTAAAAAGGCACAACTCGTCGAAAGCAAGGGTCTGGCGGCGTGTTCAAAGCTTCCTTGGCACGCCGAAGTGCCGTGTCTCTGTGCCTTCGCGCGCTTGGATACCGGCCAAGAATCGACGCCGTGTGGATGTGTTTTGCGAGTGCAATGTGCGTGAAGACGTATCAAAAGGTACGACTCGTCGAAAACAAGTGTCGCCGGTCTCGCGGCGTGATCAAAGCTTCCTTGGCACGCCGAGATGACTAGTTTTTATTTTCCAAAGATATAAGTAAAATAGTTTTTATCCCAGGAACAATTAAGAACAAAAAACTACCACAAACAAGAACATAGATATACAAATCAAAAGAAGCCATTTCACTGGCTGGTGACCAAACTATGCTTCGGGGCAGTTTTCATCCAAAAGTTGTTAAAGGAAAACAAGCTTCCCAGCTTTCTCAACGCCCAAGTTATTTCGGAGTTTGGAGTGCACTAACCCGAACGATGAGAACATTCTTTCAATTCCAGCCGTCTATGCGACGCTCGTGAGAAGCTGAGTTAGAACCTCTAAAACTGCTGTCGACTCTCCGAGAGCACTGCTCTGACATCTCCACCAGTCTGTAGGCTTAACACTTCTCAGCACCCCTTCATTGAACAGGGTTGTGGTAAACGGAGAAGACCGGGCTTGAAACCTGACGAGGGTGGGCAACAAACCTTCCCGGAGGAGGCCTCCTCTGCGGATGCAAGAGCCTGATTTCTCTCATTTTCTGTCACCTGGACTCGATACGCACATAGAGGATCAACCATGACGCTAAAAAGTGTGCGGGAGTCAGTACCTGTTCGTACCGTTGCCGGAAACATGAAAGCTTTGCGGCATCGACTGGAAATGATTTCAATTTTTTTCCAAGGTCCTTCCAGGCTTCCACAACCTCGGAGAGAGTGCAGGATGAACGCTGCGCGATATCTAAGGCAACTGGGATAGGCTTCATTCATTGTGCTGAGCATCTCTTCTGCACTGGACTTCATTCATAGGCTTGCCACTTTTTGCTGTACGGCACTGTCAATATTCTGTTGGTTTTTGTCACAAACCTTCATTAAAATTACCCAGTCTGACAAATAAACTTCCAAGCGGTCTATCAAGGTGTTTTAGCGAACCTCTGAAGGCAGATTCAAGCGTTTTCCACCCTCCTTTTTGGACTTGCTTCCGGCAAAACGGCTGTTTCTAAAGTATTTCACCATGTGCACGACCTGTTCTCTCACGGTTTTCAGCTCGAAGCCTCTTGATGGCAAGTTGAGAATGTGCGCGAAGCAGCCGTACGTCAGGATGCCTGTTGAAGACTCGCTCTTCAGATTTCTTCTCGTTTTCGCCATGTTCGCGGCATTGTCTGTAACAAAACTTCTCACCTTGCATTTGCTCTCGTTTTCACAGTTTTTTACTGCGTTTGTTGCGAGCTCATTGCGGTAATCTGAAGTAAGAGAATGTCCTGTGGGTGTCAATAGTGTCAACCAGAAATGTCAGCCCAGTTTCATCTGTTACCGTGACGCAATCACTGGTTAATTGTGCACGTTTCACCATCCGTCCATGCTCATAGTGACAACCCTGTTTTGCAGCTGCGGTCATGCATTTGCTTCTTCTTCACGGTAAGCTTCGTTCAGTAATGCATTGCCGACTAAGTTTCGGCAAGGTGGCTTGTACCCGGGACGCAGCATGTTCATGAGAGTAGCAAACTCCGGGTGCTCGACCACACGAAACAATGTGTTTGTGGCGAACACAAGTCTAACTACTTGCTTGTCTAAATTATGCTTGAAACCTGCAGTTGTTTGAACAATGAAAAGAGTCGGAAGAGTTTTTGCGACGCTTTCTTGTCCTTGGTTGTGGGTCGCAGTGCGCTTGGCGGACCCCTTGCCCCCTTTTGTGAAGACTGGCCATGGCTGCTTCGGCTGCTTTCTGAACCAATAGGAAACAAAACATAAAAGTAAATATTACGAAAAACGAGTATTCTCGGCTTTCGCTGCCAATTTCCAAATAATAAATTGCTTCAGATCTTACCTGATGTTGTCACGTCGTCTTCAAGGGCGAACAATAGAGTTTCCAAGTGAGAATCGTTTCCAGCATCCTCTTGAGTAACTTGCCCCGCGTTCCAATGAGCAGGACATACACTCAAATGTTTTTATAATCGCTCTACCAGACCCAAAATTTGCCTGCCACAATTTTTACAAGTTGCACCCTTGCTGTTCTTCTTACTCAAGAAATGTTCCCACACAGCAGCACGTTGGTGTTCGCTAAAAATTCGTTTGACCGACTGAGGGCTACCCAAACAAACCGTGACCTTAAAACCTACCCTCGGCCGCTGCCCACGTTTCCGCGGCGCCATCTAGTTGCATAGTTGCAGTGGCTTTCGCAGCATTCTGCGACTGCTTGTTCTTCTTCGCTGGCGGAAAACTTCGTACAAGGTCGGCGACCTCTTGGAGAAGCACTTCTCTCTCAGAGTACTGCTCTTCTGTGCCTGAAGTGCAGCAACAAGAAGCAATCATAACAGCAGCTACATTGCAAGCTACCCCCTGCTATAAAAGATACATCCAGTACATATTAAATTCAAATTTTTTAATGTACTTTCTGAGGTTGGCGGTATCTTGCTGCCGGAACAGTGCCAGCATATGCTCTGTTAGTTCCCGCACAGCATGGATCGTAAAGGCCTTACCACTGGCACGGTTTAGAGCGTCGGTGATCAGACCCCACCTTGCGCTGTCCTCGTAAGGATTCTTGATGACGACTTCCCGCAGCAGCCAGATGTTGTCTGTCACAGAGAATCTCAGTTTCTTGCTGGAGCCGCCTCGAGCTGCTGCCTGCGACCCACTGTCAGCCATCTTGAAAAGCACTGGATCGTTCTCCGTTGGTGTAGGTTTACGTAAGACTCTGGCGGCGCGAGTGGTGACGTTTTGACCTAACCGTTTCCCGAATCCCGACTGGGCCGCCCGCACATGCTCAGCGGTGTCAGATAATTGTCTGGGGGCGAACCGTTTGTGTCGACAGGACCTGCTGAAACTCCCTGTTCTTGCCGGCTTCATCCCGCAACCACGAATGTCCCATTTCCTTGACGCCCCAGAAAGCTCTCCCAGAAAACTATAGGCTCCCCACGAAAACATTCCCTCTCCTCGGCATGCACATTTTCCGCCTTTGTCATCGCCGATGGCACTCCCCAGGGGGAAGAAAAGGGATGAGAAAAACAAAACCGGGTTCCATCTTCCTGTCTATGGTCGCAACGCGGGGTGGCCCAGTCAAAAGGCAAATTGGTGAAGGGGCATCGGCGAGCAGCACAAATGCACAAAAAAAAAAAAGATTGTGGAAGAGCGGCCGGGGCCCAAGTTTGTGACATTTCCCCCCTCTCTAAGGATATTATGCAGTAATATTGGGTACAGCACAAACAGTGGGGACGCACAAAGAAAAGAAAACCTTTTTTTTCATGTAACACACTTTTAATTTACACAGCATGAAGTTTTGTCTCTTGTAGGCTGGCCTTAGTTCAGGTGATCAAAGATTCCGCGGACACCATGGGACCGACACGTTCTGGCCAGTCCATGATCATACTTGAAATCACTCGAACACAACACAACACACCATGCCACGCACAGTCGATAGGCTCACAACAGTTCACCTCAACGAAAGAAGTTTGTGATTGCCCACACACAAAACCGACAACTAAGTAAGGCAATTAATACTTGTGACCCCTAAGAAAAGCAAAGAAACAAACAACCCTTTTTCAACGTGAACATTCGCGCAACATACATAGGTTAGAATATTCATACCAGTGAAACATGCAGTGAATTCTAAACAAACACTGTAGCAAAAGGGAGACAGGCTGCAGAACCAGTGACAAAGAAAACCGCTACGACATGTAACTCGGTCAGATATCTAGTCAATCCGGCTCATGTAGTCGGCTCCCACATTCTCATTTCCCTTAATGTGCTCAATGCATAAGTCGTACACCTGGAGTCTTGAGACTCCAACGGAGAACTTGGCAGTTAGCTGACTGGGATTCTTTGATGAACTCCAAAGGCTGGTGATCCGCCTGGACCAAGAACTTCCTCCCGTAGAGAAATGCTTGGAGCTTTTCAATCCACCGAACCAGAGCCAATGCTTCTTTACCGTCGAGTACACAACCTCAGGAGGAAGTGCTGCACCACGGGGTGCAGCACTTCGCCACGCCTCCGGGGAAGAACAGCACCTACCCTTCAGTCGGACGCATCACATCATGCAAAACACGCAAGAAAGGGGAACGCCAATCAACGGGCAACATAAGGGATGCACAAAGAGCACGCAGTGACGAAGCGGAAAAGCACACGGCGGCACTGGTTGAGATGAGGGGTAAACAACAGTACGTCAGCGCTTTTGAGGGGCCCCATCCACTTCCAGGTGTAGCGTGGCGCGCATGCGCAATTGGCGAGACGTTGACCGGAGCAGAAAATGAACTCCCTAATGGAATTGAAGATAAACTCGTGTCCGTATCTGAAATTTATTTTTAGGGGCGTTACTTCTAGCTGCTACGCTGCATCAAGTTTTCGGTCACGATTTCTGACGCAAAGCATTTAGAGCAGGGTATACCTTGACTTCAGGAGCCATTTTCAGGGATGGACTCGTCCTTTGCTTGGCTGGACTCCTTCAAGGCTGCAGTTTCAAGGACCAGGCGGCAGATCTTCTCGGTGAAACTAAAATAAAAATAATTTATTACGAGCTTGTACTATCGACACGATTCACTGGTCTTGGACACTTAGGTTTTATATCAAATAATATTCGAGCTTATTACTTGAAACACTGATTGTAAACAGAAACGGACCTGATAAGAAATAAATCTAGGTCTCCCTCATATTGAAATAATCAACTATTCAGTAGCTTGATTGAGGCCTTATGTCGTAATAATTTTGTTGGCCGAGATAACTCCGAAGACCACAGGGATTGGCTCTCCCTAGTGCTCTGCCGGGAAATGGACGCATGGAGTATTTTAAGGGGCATACAGGTGCTCATTCATAAAATACATGCACGAGGCAAGCCAGCCAGTTACAATTACCACATGACCTATTAAAGTCATTAAATCAATAGTTCCATTTGAGGGGCAGTTCATTTGCTTAGGGTGTCACCGAGTATATGCTACCTCTCTTAAATACGTGCTAACATTTTTAGTATTTTTTTTTTCATATATTAAAGAGAACCTTCCTTTCGTAAGATCTCAGCAATGTTCACCAACGATAGTTCTGCAAGAGTTAGTCCCGAGATGATGGTCATACCTAAACTTCTTTTTCGTGTACTTCTTTTTCCCCCCGTCGATCAGGATGACAGGCATCCTCGACGAAGTACGCCGACATATACTGCCGACCGACATGCTCATTCCAATCCAGGACTGCGAGACCCTGTCTGAGGTTGTGGGAGCGGTCCATGTAATGAACTCGCTTGTCTATGTAGATCAACATGGTGTTATTGAAGGACTCCACGTGGTAGGTGTCTTTTGCTTGAATGTAGTCCCCAGCATTCTTGAAAACTGTTGTCGATCTCAAAAAAGAAGAGAGGAGATTCTCTGCGACTGGATCTTGGATCAACAGCGTACTCGGAACATGCCCCGCCGTCTTACAGGGAGAGTCCTCCACGCAGTTGGAATGGCGTCCACAGAAGTGGTCAACGCAGTTCAGCAGCGTCGTCCTCAGTTTGGTGGCGCTACCATCGCACGTTGCCATAGCAGAATATACATGGTTCCTTACCAACTTCAGTGATGTGATTGCTGCGCCAATTGCGCCAAATTGCGCCAAGGGGCTAACCCTGCTACATCCTGCTACATTTTGCCAAGATATGGGTAATCTGCGCCAAGCCTGCGCCAAAGGACCAATTTAGGTCTCCTTTCAAAACCGAAACTAAACTGAGTACTGTAATTGAGCAGGCGTGTGTTAGGTGGTGTAAGCGGCCGCCTGACACAAAGTACCGTGCATCAATTGTCCACCCGGTCTTGCATGGTTTTCCCTGCGTTTCGCGCTCTCGTCTTGTGGGTCTCGTCTCTTTTTCTTTATATTTTCAGCGATAGACGCAGATGTGTGCAGACGATCCGACGTTAGCGTGCCGGGTACCAGCCATGCCGTCATGCTGCAAAACGAAACCACGTTTTTGCGCGGCAGGAGTTACTTTGTGAGCTGAAGCAACGGCCGTGGGAAAACTATATTTGGTCACTGCCTTTCAGTCACCGTGGTCGCGCGACGTCGAATGTTGCCGTCCCCACATCACTGCAGATATGGTACTTTCTAAAATGAAATTAAGTACCGCCGCATGTTCATCAACAATCCTGTTCTTGCTTAAATCATACTTTAGTACAAAAATCCATCTTTAATTCAAAGACTGCTCTGTCAAAGTATTGATTATCTAGATTCCTCTCGGTGGGCCTTCTTTCGAGAGGGACCTCGGTACGTGAAAAATCTGCCGTTAAAGAAAGTTGGTGAAGAGATGTGAGCTAAAGCAAAGAAGGCAACGTCTGCACGCTGAACCCGCACAGCGTGCTATTTTGTCTCGAGTTTAGTCGTTGCACAAAGCGCTCCAAGAACTTTTTGAGGCTGGCTCGCAATGTCTTGCACCGATGCACTCAGGTTCTTTATTTTTTTTTTTGTGTTTAGCTTGTACCTTGTTTGCCGGCCTGGCAAGCACGTGCCACTGGACTTTTTTCGTCGCATGCTCGAAAGTTACATTTAGTGTACAATTTTGTAGATAACTTAGCGACGGAGCTGAGTGGCATGGTTTCGGTTTCGATCGGACAGCCGTTGTCTGTGCTCGCGCGACGAAGCATGCCCAACAGCAAGCCTGCCAAAGTTGGCCTCACGTGCATGCGAACATGATTGCGTGACTGAGGCACCAGCTGGGACGCTTGCAATTCATTGTTTTACGTTTGCCTACTTTTGACAAAAATCTGGCACGTCGGGAACGAGTAAAACGGTGGTAAGTGGTTTTTCGAAATTGCTTTGCAATGCCTACAGCACTGTACACTTGTGGGATGTCTGAGCAGTAAAAACAGAAGCAGCGAGTTCTGTCACAACACGTCACATCGAAACAAAACACAACACGAAGTGCCCTTCGTTTGTACAGCACTTAAAACTAATATTTTTATTTTCCTAAGAATATCTGCTCCAAAATCAACTGTTGCTGCTCCGAAACACTGTCTTGGCTGCTCCAAAAGCCCCTTTTGCTGCTCCAAAACACTGTTTTGGTTGCTCCAAAGGCCACATTTGCTGCTCCAAAACACTGTCCTGGTTGCTCCGAAACGTGCGCCAAAATGGCTTAGGCCAATCACATCAATGCAACTTCCACTTGTCCAAAAGCTCATTGTCTCACTTGAGTCAGTGCAACGTCGTGCCGCCTACCACATTGTAAGACGCCAGCTCGGGCAATCAACACCGCCCTACCAGGAGCTGCGCACCAGTGCGCTCCTCCGACTGGTCGGCTGGGACCAACTTCAACTGCGACGTCAAGTTGCGACAGCACGCCTCTTGACCACTCTCTGCCTACTGAACTCCACGCTTCCCTTTGCTTCCTCTTTGCGGCATACTCGTTCCGGCGGCCTACAGCCCCTCCCGCACCCTCCGTCATTCCCACTCTTTCGGCCCCCGCGCGGTACGACTCTGGAGGTCCCTTCCCACGTCAATCACCAACCCAGCACCAAGTGACTAGACGTTCACCAAAAACGTCGCAAGCTACCTGTGGAACAATTGAGTGCATGACTCATGTAACATTTATGTAGCCGGTGACTCCCCCCCCCCCCCCCCCTTTGTTTTGTATATTTAATTTCCTTCCCCTCTGCTCAAGAGGCACTGTAAACCTTTCGGTATCGGCGTAACGCCTGAATCACAGTGACCCAACTCTCCAGAGTTAAATAAAGAAAGAAACAAACAAACAAGCTCAGGGTGCCACGTCTTACCTTCACTTTTTTGGGGGCCAAACACTATCGTCTTCATTCCTTTGAGCGTTCCTTTGGCGGCGTGCCATCTCTCATTGGAGTTCGTTGTCCCATTACGCTCTCTGATAATCTTGTTGACTGTCGTGCGAGTGCTCAGTAACGGAAATGTTCCCTTCATGAAAGTACTTGTAGAGCTTTCGCGTTCCAACAGCTTCGTGTTTTTGTGATGATGGCTCCTCTTTTTTGGTAATATGTACAATTCCCACCACCCTAAACTTTTAGCCATAAGACAAGGGGCATTCACCCCCCTTTCCTGTATACCAACACAACCCCCCAGACATTCTATGCAATAGAAAGGCTGTATTGAAGCTGGTCGGAAGTCAGTTATGCTATAGCCAGCTGAACACCGTTTGACCATTCTTGTGGTCCTTCTCATATTCCAGTTCTTGTTTGGTCTAGTTGACCCTAGAAGCCTGGACAGAAGTTCTTGTTTGGTCTAGTTGACCCTGGACAGGACTGTGTCCTGTTCATTCTTCATTCACTTTGTCCTCATCATAAGCGAGCATGGTTGACTAAACATTGTCTTCAAGTGGTGCCAAATGACATAGCTGCATCCTCGCTGTATTTCCTTTGACAAAGCATGCAAATATACCGTGATCATCGAACAACTGAAAGGTGGTCACTATGAAGTGGGAGTAGCACTAGAACTTAATACCGTATGACCTAAGTGGAAGGTAATACGAGGCGGAGATTCTACAGGAATTTATTAGTTCCACTGTTTTTGAAGCTTGGTTATTAGAACATTTTCAAGGTCCCTTTTGAGACCCAATAATCGGTCAGCATGTAACTGTCACTTGGAAGCAATTTACCCTCACCTTTCCCACAAATGGCCTGAGACCAACATGTTGGAAGAATCATTAAAATATCCTTACAAAAAATTATCGAGGCTTACCGTAACTTCTTCATTTGGCAAGCATGCACGGTCACATCGAGTCATGCAAAAATTGTAACACAATACATCAGCATCTTCAATCAACCAATTTAAAGAACATGCTATGCCAGAAAGCATGTTGTCTGAAGTAAAAGGAGTTGGAGCTAGACATATATTGAGTTGGAGAGAATGTTAAGGCAAAAACGCAACTTACGCTGCAAACAGGTGCCCACTAGGTCGGCAGCTGAAAAAAAATGATCTTGATAAAATATTGTTCGCAGTAAAATTTGTATTTTTCACAAGCCCTCAACATAGTATGTCAGAAACATGTACAACATTTAGGCAAATTTATGTAATCTAGGCAAATTTAGTTTCCAGCATGGCCTAGACCAAGGGCCAGCAACAAGCAGCCCGCTACGTTATCCTGCCCACGAGGCAGTGTCATACGACTCATGGCACGACTTCAAAACTGCCCCCTACCCTTTTCCATACGTACAATATCCAAGACCATACGACATTTCCGACCTCAGAGTTAGTTTATCGGATAAATCCAATAAACTCGGACAGACACTCGCCGGCAAATTTTGCATCAATTCTGATTTATTTGAAAAACTCCGGTTGTGGAGGTCACAACAGCAATAAACGACTGGTTATTTTATAAATCTGATCAGAGCGAAGGGTCAGCGGTCCTGAGCAGAAGCCACCTTGGTCTTTTTTCACATCACGGACAATAAAGAGTTTGGAGGAGGAGGAATGAAAGCCACGTCTAGCTTCCATTTAGCAGACGGCAAGCAAACGCGGGTGAGGAATGCACGTTCCATCGTCTGCTACAAAGTGTCAACCACCAACAAAAAGGAAACAGAAATACACCTACTTGTTGTCTGCTAATGGAACACAGAACAGGCCCGACATAAAATAAATAGAGTCCTACAAGCTACATATGAGGAGTTTTTTTTTTTTTTTTTTTTTTTTTTTTTTTCTTCTTCCAGAAGAGCTAAATTCAGAAACCGAAACTAAGCTAATTTTTGCCGAAATACGAACTATACCCGTCAGCGCATCAATATCAAATGTTTTTAAACTGGAATCGGTCATAGTACACAAGAAAAACCACTGCACAGGGGGCCGTGGTGCATGGCTCCAAAGCTATACTGATAAGCAAGCATTCCACTTATCTCATCTCAGTTTCGCTTGACATGGATTTGGCTCATTTCGAAAAACAGCTGCTCATATATAGCTAGGTCAGGTGGTGGTGCATACCCAGGCGAAAAACGCGGTACATATATATCGCCATATTTTATGTTTTCGGTTATCTAATCAACCAATTCAAGAAACGACCGAGTGCCTCTTGAGATGAAAGAAGCAATAATTGCCGTCGTCTTCGTTCGTCCACAAGCATAGCGCTTTGCCTCATCAGTCTTGGGAAACACTTTCCGGAACAGGGGTCTGGCGTGGTCACTCACACTCAAAGGAATGTTATGCTCAACCAGAAATGCCGTAAAGAGGCATTCTGCACGAATTGCACCACAGTCGTCACTCTGAAGGAAACTTACTAGATTCGACTGGTTATCCGCGGCTCGCACATATCCCTGGTGTTTACGCGAAGCGATGTGCAGCTTGATGTCAGCCTTTCCACCATGCAAAACGCTCACATCACACATGCACGTGTGGAAGAGGCCAAACTTCTGTCCCTTCTTGGACGGCACGAAGCACGGGAATTCCTGCATGTAGGATTTTAGGAACACCTGAAAGTACCTCTTTGAGGTTAGGAGTTCGCCATTGCGCCGTGAAGCCACTGCGACTAGGGGAATGCTATGATTACACGTGCAACAAACACAGACACTGCTCTTCTCGCCACGAAAACTGGCCGAAACAGCGAGGCCCAACACGCCAAACCAACGTGCGCCGCCGAACTACAGTGGCCTAGAGAGTTGTAGTGGGCTTACGGGACGGCACGGCCTGATGCGTTTGATGTCGACGCGGCGGTGGCGCTGTAAGCTTTTCCTCCTGAAACTTTCCAGCGCGCATTGGCCAAACTAGGCGGCTCTTACCAATCGTTTGTTTCGTGTTTTCCTCTGAATCAATCATGGTAAGGTAACTATATTAGTTTGAGCACAGAGCGTGTTTTAAGAAAATCGTTTGACTTCCTTTTGATCATGGCTTGGGGGGGGGTTCCTGTCACGTTTGCGGCTCTGCGAGCCATGCAGCTCGGTAGTAGCGCGGCTCTACTGTGATTAATTACAACTCTAAGTCACTGCAGTTTTAGACAAATTACGGGGCATCTCTCGTTTTCTGTGTTACTGCGTGTGCGGCAAGGTTCTGTCCATGCTGATCTGATCGGCATGGACAGAACCGATCGACGCTCGCGAGCTTGGTATGACACGTACCTTGACATTATGCGCCTCGATAAAGAACATCATTCCTTTTTCGAATGTCAATGCATTTATTCACTGAAATACCGGCTGATGGCCGCACAACAGAAAACCACAAACATTTGTTAACATAACATCGGCGACACAGTGTGTCTTGAAATAGAGCAAAAATTAAGATACATTATGGGAAACCCAGAAAACGGGGGTTGAGATGCCAACTGTTTTACCAACATAACACTGGAGGATACAGATATTTTTTTTTTTACGAGCTTTTGCTTATTTTGTGCTTGGCACTTTCCCTTTTTGATTTTTTCTCGGTGTTTATACCCTTAAAGGACACATGCAAAGAAAAAAAAAAATTTTTTTAAACGGCTTAGATGGAAAAAGGATGTCATAAAACGATTTTACAACGAAGAAAAAAAAATTTTAGAGCGATATTTACGGCACGAGATGATTTTTTGTCAAGCCCGGTGTAATGCTCCTCCTTTCCACTTTTCTCTCTCGCGCCTGTGCGCTCCGTGGGGAGGAGAGGTAAGCCGCTTGGATTGGCCTGGCTGCTCGGCTAAACAAGATGCCACTTCCGTTCAACTTCGGCGCGCGCTGTGTTGTTGGCAACGTTGGTTGTTGGGTTTGTGTGCTGGTCGTGCTGGTGGTGGAAGCGGTGGTAGTCTGCTCCGCGTCTTTTACGATAGATCCCAAGTTGAAGCGCAGACTCGTCGACCGGAGCAGGCAGCTCGGGCTTTGCCCCTACGAGGACACGCCTCGCAGACCAGCGAACCCCCCCGCGGAAAGCTCCGAGGCCAGCGATACGCTTCTCGTGCGGTTTGCCTCGACGCACGACAGCGGGTTCTCGTCGCCCGTCTCGTCACTCAACAAATCGTTTAGATTTGTCCAGTGACGAGATACGATTTGGCTTTAAAGTCACGCGTTGGGTTCGCTCGCTGCGTGGCTCGAAGGCCTCCGGGGCGAAGTGACGAGAGCACACCCGGACATTCTTCTCACCAGACGTGCCAGACGTACGCCCGATCGCCTCTAGCCAGATCGCTCTCAAATGCTCGTCCGCCGGTACCGCATGTTTACTGAAATCCTTCTGGTCACGATCACGAGAACTGCAGCCTTTCGTCGAGCAGCGGCGTCGCTTTCGTTGAACCGGCATGTCAAAAACAACACCGCGCCGACCGCGCTCCGTCAGCTCCGCGCCCCTTCGCAGAAAAAATGGCGGACTTTGTTTGGTTTCGTAAGCGTCAAAACGGAAGTGATGATTTTCTTATACTTGTGTTAGCGAAATCCGAAAACGAAGGGGGCAACATTGGGCAGAGAGCGGGGGATGTGAAGAAAGATGGCGGCATGCAAGTGTGCGTTCGCCGCACGTGTAACTTTAAATTTTATTTTCCTGTATTAAACCCTTCTATTTTCCTAAACGTTTGTTTTATTAGGGGGAAGCCAACATCTCAGAAGTGGGATTCACCGAAACCTTCGTGGTGAGGCGATCCTGGAAGCCGATGTCGTCGGATTGCGCCGACGGTGATGCACGCTGACTTTTCAACTGACGCTACGGGTAGTGCCGAGTCCGTGCCGTCGTCGTGAGGTAGCGGCCGTGGAAAGTGGGCTCTTCGTGTCGCCTGCGGTCTGCGTGTATGTGGACGCTGTCTCAACGGGTACCGTCTTCGTGAGGTGCCGACGGCAGAAACGTGAGTCTTCGTGCTGCCTCGTGGGGACCGTGCGTGCGGACGCTCTGTGTGACGTCTGCAGGCCTAGACGCGTGACCGAAGGCGAAAAACAACAACTGCAACTGTGTGTACGCCTAGGAAGACGCCTAGACAACCCCAGAGATGGCAAACGGCGACGGAAACGAGATAATGCAAGCGCTACTGGAACAAAACCGAAGGTTACTCGACCTCATCGAGAGGAAACCGGAAACGTTCCATGTTATGCCGGACCTCAATAAGGCTATTTACGACTTCGACGGCGAAGGCTCGTCACACGAGGCCGGGGCGTGGCTCAAGACTATCGACTCCATGGCAGTTCTGCACGGCTGGCCGGACAGCTTCAGGCTGGAGAACGCTAGGCTCCACATGAAGGGACCTGCTCGATTTTGACTTCAGGCCCGTGTCGAAGACCTTACTACGTGGGAGGACTTCAAGGCCGCCTTTAGAAAAACCTTTGTGGGGCAAACAAGCACAGCCGAAAAATGGAAGCAGATGCAGGAGAGAATCCAGTTGAGGGGAGAGTCCACCACGGCTTATTTCCTCGAAAAGACCTTGTTGTGCAAGGAATTGGGCCTCGGTATGCAAGATACCAAGGAGCAAGTTTTGGTTGGGCTGCGGTCTAGAGACGCATGCATCTCCTTGACAGCAAAGGAGCACAGGGACGAGGATGAATTGTTGGCAGACCTGCGAAGGCTGGAGAGAATAAGTGAATCAAGGATTCAGATGTCTCCAAGGGTCAAGCCATACAGCGGTGATCCAGGTGCAGCAACACCTCGCGTCGGGTCATCAACCTCAAGGTCGTGGGCTACTGCACGTCCAACCGAGCAAACACCCAGTGGAATACGCCTCACAGATCAAAAGAGTGTGGCCAGAGACTCAATGAGTCGAGGAAGCAATATGGTCCAGCCGACAGATCAGGCAAGTGCTGGGGAACCACCTAAGAAAACACCGGAATCCTCCAAGCGAGATCAAGCTGAGCGAAAATGCTACAGTTGCGGGAAGTATGGACATATGGCGAGAAACTGCCCAGCAACAAACCCTGTTGGCAACTTTGTAGTGAATCAAAGTCCAACAAGTGACAGTGATCCAGCTAAATTCCTGAAGACTGCTCTTATCAATGGAACTCACCAGCTCTCGGTGAGGATCGACCCCGGAAGTTCGGACTGTATATTGCGTCATCGAGCAGCTGAAAAGTGCAACCTACAAGTTGTGTGCAAGACCCAAGACTTGTATGGATTTGGGAACACCGACACATCTACAGTGCGGTCCATCGGAACCTCGGAGGTCGACATTGAAATCGACGATGTGGTATGCCGTAAGGTCAAGGTGATCGTCGTCAACGACAGTGCCCTGCCTGTGGACATGCTGGTCGGTAGAACCTGGACGGAACAAGACCACATTGCATACCTGCGCATGGGAGATGAGCTCAGGATTGGCTACCGTGATGATCTTCCGTTTTGTGACATCGACCTTGCACAGATGAAGCCTTCCAAGGAACCACTGCGTGTCAAGGAAACTATGGTGCTGCCCAAAAGAACTGTGTGTTGGTTGACAGTGGAGACCGGTAAGAGTGAAGGAAGTCTTATCGTACCTAGTGGGACTGACAAGGGAATGCTACTTCACGTCGAACACGGAAGGGTTGAGATACCCGTGTTGAACGACAAGGATGAAGACCAACAGCTGCTCAGGGGAAGTTTGTTTGCTCACGCTGAATTGCTCTCAGGGAGCGAAGAGTTAACCCCAGTGAGGAATGTGCCTCAGCGAGAGCCCATCGATCGTGGCATGCTAAATGTCGGAAAGGACATTACTGAACAGCAAGTGGACGCGCTGCTGAAGATGCTGAATGAGTATAGGGGACTGCTTCGCACTGAATCTGTCTGAGTTGGGGTGTTGCAACCAACTAGAAATGACTATCACAGAGAAACCTGGAAGTACCCCAGTCAGCTGCAAGCCGTACAAGACTAATGCATCGGAAAGGGAAGCGATCCAAAAAATTGTCGAAGAGTGGAAGGCGACTGGTATCGTCACCGAAACAACGTCGCCATATGCTAGTCCAGTGCTACTCGTGAAAAGGAAAAATGGAGAAAACCGTCTCGTCCTGGCACAGTCTGGCACAGTCTGGCTGTTGAGTCGACTATCGACGACTCAACAGCCAGACTGTGCCAGAACACTTCCCATTACCAAACAGTGACGACCAGCTGCAACGACTGTCTGGAGCACGAATGTACTGCGTGTTAGACTGTGCAAACGGATACCTCCAGCTTCCACTGAGTGAGGAATCGAAGGCCAAAACTGCATTCATCACTCCTGATGAGACTGGACAGTTTGAACGTATGGTGTTTGGGCTAAGAAACGGCCCGGCTGTATTTCAACGTCTAATGAACAAAGTCCTGGGGACTCTGCGCAACAGTGTAGCATTGTGCTACATGGACGACTTGTTGATTCCAGCCAAGGACTGGGAGGACTTGCTGGTTCAGCTCAAACAAGTCCTGGATGCCCTGCGGGCTGCCGGACTAACTCTGAAACTCTCCAAGTGTGTGTTTGGGAGCGACGAACTCGATTACTTAGGCTTCAAGATTGTGAAGGGCTACCTGCAGCCAGGTGAAGTGAAGCAACGAGCCATACTGGAAGCTAGCCCACCGACCGATGTTCACGGCGTCAGGAGGTTTCTGGGCCTGACAGGATTTTTCAGACGGTTCATTCCCCACTATGCCCTGAAGGCAGAACCTCTTACTCGTCTGACCAAGAAAGACACAAAGTTTACATAGGAAATCGAGCAACAGGAGGCTTTCGACCAGCTCCGGAAGGAACTAACAGAACCCCCGATACTGAGGTTGTATGACCCTTCAGCCCCAACTGAACTCCACACGGACGCAAGCATGCATGGACTTGCGGGAATGATTCTTCAGCAAGACGAGTCGGGACGCTGGCACCTGGTGTTTTGTGTCTGTAAGCGCACCACTGATGCCGAGAAGAACTACCATGCAGGAAAACTAGAGCTCATGGCAATAGTCTGGAGTATGGAAAGACTTCGTCCATTCCTTCTAGGCATTCCGTTCACGCTGGTAACAGATTGTCAAGCAATTGTGTACCTAAATGCACACAAGACCCTTAAACCACAGATAGCAAGGTGGTTTGACTTACTTCAGGGCCCGTTTGCTCGAAGCTGGTTAACTAACCGCGGTTAACCGGATTTCCCTACGAGGGGGAATTTTAGGTCACGTGACCTGCAGAGTAGGGACGCCGGAGTCAAATAGTACCTAGCATCAGACAATATGGCTGCTACGGCTGCTCGACACGCTTGGGAACATTTACTTTTACGAAGATGCGTCATCCTCGTGCCACGAAAGGGACATTTCAACACAGAGTCTACAGTCGGAGTCGACGGCAGCTCGCCCACCGCCGGACGGCGAGCGTGCTGTGGGAGCAGGGCTACGCTTGACTGGTCACGTCAAGTTCGAGTTCACGCATCGCCCTCTGAAGTGGACTTGTTTCAACGAATGCTTCAGTCAGCGGGACCGTCAAAATATATTACCTAGGTGAGTGCCGCGATGTTTCACGAGAAAGTTTTGAGATCGTACCGCTATCAAAATGTCATGTCAGCAGATCTTGTGTTGTAATCAACGTCCAGCTTTCTTTTTTTCACTTTTAAGACCTACCTTGAGCCGCAATCGCATGGTAGTGAAACAAATCTCTCCGAAAAACTGCCTCTCATCGCGGAGTCTGGTTTATAGTACAGTTCGCCGTGTATTGTATTTGCAGCGCATCCACAACACCGACGACCCCCTTGCAGCGAGAGACGGTTCAACGAAGGCAAGATGTAGACTAAAAACTTTCCTCGGAAGCAAATATCCGTTACCTCAATAGAAACTGCCGGCACGGATGCCGGCACGGCATTCGATCGAACTTTGGTACTGTCGTCTCCGAACTTGTACAACTGGGAAATAAACAAAGCTTCTATCATGAAAGAAGTGTCCATGTTTTCTCTTGCGCTTGTCTTTCGTCAATTTATTTTGTTTTGGGATAACTAGATGTCTTGTTAGGATTATAAAGAGAGACATAATTACGTAGCAGACGATCACAAACAATCTGAAATCGAAAATGAGTCAGGCGACATCAAGCATCAGCATGAAACGGCAGAGGAATTGGACATTGGATGAACAATTACAACTAATTCGGGTAGTGGGGAAGCGAAAATATCAAATTATGGGGAAGTTCAGTGCTACGATCACGACCCAAACAGAAAGACAGGCATGGGCTGTTTGCGCACCCCAGTCCAATTACAGCAGTGTTGGAGGAACCTTTTAAAGAAGACCAGACGGCTGTACAGCTTATACAAGAAGCACGAACAGTGCACAGGTAAGTTCATTGTTTTCTTAAGTTAAAAAAAAAAAAATATTGCATTGCTTTAGTGATAATATATGGACAATCAAACCTAGAAACGTGTATGTGGACATTTGTATATTCGTGCACCTTTGCCCTCTGCTGGGAGTCGACTTGTCATCTTCTAAGAACAGCAGTAAAAGCAGTGTTACAGCATCAGAAGACCATTTATTGCAGTTTATGTACAAGTTCTGCACAGGCTGTCTGGAACTCGTAAAACAGTTCTAGTGGAAGACCCAAAACTTTGGACACAATATTAACACACATTTTTAGAGAGCACAATGGTCCAGGCCAACCGAGGCCGACAGGCCAAACTGTAAGAAAGTAAAAATTGCATGATTACATAGTCCACAGTTTCAGCACTGTTATGTCACAGTTACTGAATGTTTAAAAGAATGCCTCATGCAGTATTTGTTTATTTTGATTTTTCCATGAAAGTTCCATTTACATACTTGGTTGAACAGTGAACCCCGCCTCCTTTGTTTTTGCTCATGACTCGAGTAAGTAGTAGACGAGACGAAATTACTATGCCTTAATTCATAGGTGCTGGGCCAAACCCCCATGTCTTGACGCCCCTCGTTGAAGCCGTCCTCGAGACGATCGGCGAGGACTCTCTCAACCTGTGCGGGTTTGGTTGCCACGATAGGTGACACGGAAGAGTAGGTGACTGGTTTCTAGACCCGATCGTGTGACGAGTAAATGGCGCTAAGGAACCGGTCATAGTAAAGCAGAACTGTCGCTCCAGGCGAGGCTCTAAAAGACGAGGACAAATGTTGATAACAAGATGGGCATGTTGCCATTTGAATAGCATTACTGCCAAGTACTTTTATATAAAGACCAGAGGCCAGATTCCCGAAACATTCTTACGGCAAAAAAGTTAGTAAATTTATCTTACGACAAAGTTACAAACTTTTGAGTATTCCCGAAGCAAAATGTTTGCAAGCGTTGCGCACGTTTCGACGAAATCCGTAACTTGCACGAAACTTGCAAACATTTTGCATCGGGAATACTCAAAAGTTTGTAACTTTGTCGTAAGATAAATTTACAAGCTCTTTTGTCGTAAGATAAATTTACAAGCTCTTTTGTCGTAAGGAAGTTTCGGGAATCTGGCTTCAGTTTCGTTTCAACCACAAAAGCTCAAAGGCGGGTCGAAGTATAAGTTACGAAACCGTCTTCCAGAGTACACTCCAAGATTTGACAAGACAAAGCGCTACCACATTTCTCATTATTTTCAACAAGGCTGAAAGAGTTTCACCGAAGCTACAAATTTACGAAATAGGACGGCATGCAATCAAAAATCGGGAGGTAAAGCTGTTTACCATAATCTAATAAAAATTAAATGCAACAAAGTGGCAATGGCTTTTTTTTTATGCTAACTGTAACATCACACACAGTACAACCATCCTGTTGCTAGTTTTACCAACTTAAGAAAATTGGCTCAAACACTACCTTCATTCCCGTTGTGAAGTTAACGACTCCCATGATGGTAACCTGTGCGAGTAAAATCAATGCCAGTGAAACTATGTGCTGTAATGTTTGAAGTTGTCCTATCAATGTGCACAGTGCAACGAGATTTGACTGGAAATGTGACCACTAATTTTATGAACTGTTAATCACATAGCTACACAGCTGCATTCAAACCTTTAGCAGTGAAAGTGTATGAACACATGCATGCAGATGCTTTTCAAAACCAAATGCGCATTTTCCCACACCATGTATTGGGCAATTGTGCAAGAAGTAACGAGACTGTGCTCCGACCTGAAGCCTGCACGTCAGTATATAAACCAACTTAGCTAGCAAACTTTGTCCTCTGCACCAACACGTATGAATGCATTTTGGCACAGCATCGGCATCTTTATCAGGGTTACAAACTATGCACAGTGTGTTCTCTTTGCTCGTACTGACAAGAACAAAACCTGACGACTTTTTACACATGCATTTGTCGCAGCTCCAGGGGAAGAGATCCACAGCCCGGTCCCTCTGGGAGCGGAAGTGCTGCACGAGAGTCTGCCACAGGAGCCGGTGCAGCGGGTTCCAACGAATGTGCCGTACAGCCGACGTTGGTGCCGGGAGGCTTCACAGTGGTTCCTGCAGGAGACAGAGAGGCAGCAGCAGCTGGAGGGAGCGAATCTCCTGCTGGAGAAGGAGTGCACAGAAAGGGTTAAGCAAGCTGCCACGGCAACGATCGCAGCAGCAACTGCTGCAGAGGAGTTCTACCATCAGTCAAAAAATTACTAGAGGACCGAAAAACTTTAAAAAACTTTAATTGGACTGGAACTACAGCGTGCAGAATTGCAAATCAAATTGTTAAAAACAATTAGGAGAAGAGTAAACATTGACATATTATGCTGTTTTTAATTCTCAATTTGAATATATTTGTTTACATATGACAAAGCCAACACAGCTGCTGAGAAATAAAATTCATTTTACTTGCAACTGTCAATAGATTTCTGGATTCAGATCTGCTATACTCCGTCTCATCCTACGATGGACTAAAGCCCAATGGTACGGGCCGCCGGGTCCAATCACGAGCCTGTTCGAAACCATGTGGTATATTTGCGATGGGCCCTGGTCCTTCGTCGGGTGAGATGAAATATAACTAAAGCATGTTCAGCGTATTAAAAATTTTATATATCAACATTGTATCACAGAGAATAAGTTGTAAAAGGTAATGTTTGACGACTTTACATCATTGGGGGTACCTTGCCAGCACAACGCACTGGTATTCAAGACCATGCGAAGCAGCATGTGCAATATATTGGTATACTTACGCTCAACCGATGAACTGGCTGATGATGGCGTACCGAGCCTCATTGCTTTCGTCACGACCCGCTGCCACGGGCTCGACGGGAACCTCTTCGGGGAGGACAGTCCTTTGCATGCTGCAGGGGTATGTCTTGGCCAGGTTGTGCAGGACACAGCAGGCGACAGTGATGTCACAGCATCTCTCTGCTGCATCCTCAACTCAGCATGGAGGCAGTGGAACCTATGCTTGAGCTGGCCTATCGTCCTGCACAGTGTATAAATAGAGCAAGATCTGTTATCCTTTTGAAGTGGTTTAACAAGAACATCTAATGAGGTCGACAGGTGATGTCTATCATCGCTCCAGCCCATTGAAAACATGGTATTATGCCTAATATTTTATATTTTTGCTGGAATATTTTAACATAGTAATGATATGCAGATTTTGTTAAAGATACCAGTGATGTGATGGTCCGAGTCATTTTGGCACAGCTCTTGGAGCAGTCAAAAGTCAATTTTGGAGCAACAAAAAGAACTTCTCTAGCATAAGCACACATTAATTTTTATTCATACCATTGCAAACATTATGTCAAGCTTAATTTTTCGGCCTGTCCAACTAAAAGTCAATGTCTACATTGCCTTCTTTCTCACATACATTCAAACCTTTGTTAGCATCAACTGCACAGCAGGAGTCCCTCAAACACAAAACTATAGCATTTAGTTGTATGGAGAAGCACCATGACAAGGTGACAAGAAGGTGAGTGATGAAGGACAACACAAACTGCTTTGAATTGTTATTTTAGGTACTGAATGCCACTGAAATAGTACAATAACATGGATCACATAAACTGATGTTTCCTTCAAGTTCTAGAGGTTGTAATAAAACTGAAATTTATAATTCAGATAAAAAGCAAAGCACTTGTCATTTGATTATCAACATAAACTACATTTTATCTGTAGAACTTCATAGCAAAAACGGCATGTGAACTGAAACTTAAAAACAATCCCGCCGAACTCATTCAGGTTCTTCCCGAGATTCCATCCACTGCTCCTGTCAATTTAGTTCTAATCTACTCACACCTATAGAAAATTGATAGCTAAACAAATGAGTTGGCATAAATAAATAAACATACAAAAGAGCACATATAAATGTTCTTGCAATACCGAAGTACCCTTACTAAATCTTGAATTCGAAAAAGGTACCGCTAGGATCTCACAATCTATCATATTTACGAGCCGAAGTTGTATTCAGGATTTTGTGTTGCGTCTCGCTTTGGAGGAGTGCTTTCCGCTTAACACGGAGGTGCGCTGCGGCGAAGCAAGACATGCAAAATCGCGATGCCTACTCCGTGGTGTTTGCTTCTCTGCAGTACACCAGAGCGCGGTGAAAAGCGCACTCAACGACACTAGCTAACCCTCCAGAATAAACAGACGACTAACATGAAAATTATTACGAAACTTCCAGATACTGTCTGTCATTCATACAAAATGTGATCGAATAGTATGGTATTTGAGACGATAATCAAAGTTTTGAAA
>JABSTQ010004944.1:0-36550 GCA_013358835.2 Ixodes persulcatus | reverse complement strand
GGGGGGCGTGGGGGGTAGTCGCACGACCGCCTGCAACGCGTGCAGATACGTGCGCTTCCGCGCATCCCGGGGGAGCGGGAAATTCACCCCCGCGGAGGAAGGCAAGGAGAAAACATAGTCCCTTGTTTGTGAAACGATAATTGCAGTATCGCGTATTCTAAACTAGAAATATTTTACGTCTTTTGAAATTATCACGCACAACATATTTAAATGAACTGAAAATTGTTTCTTTAGCGAAACTTTACAAAGGCCGCCAAAATTTTCAAACATACAATAATTTCATTGGTCCTCGCAAGTACAGAAAAGAGTCCGCACGTATTTTATTCCTGCGCGATTAATAGGCGGTTCTGCTTTCTAAAACTGAAGATACTCATTAACTGACACTTCCTTAACGCCATCGCACCAAAAAGTAGCTTCTCCAAAAACTGCTTGAGTGCCCCTTTAACGTATCTCGCTGTGACTTTATGCAGCGTTGCCCACAGATGGTGCATTTTTTTCGTAAAATTTGCAAAGAGCGAACTTACCTGAGAAAAAAAGTAAAGAACGAAAAAGGCTTAGCTCCTATGGAAATGCGGCGAAGCCAAAGGTCTTCAAACAATATGGCACCATTTCGCACGGGAGACAAGAAATGGCGCAAGTGGTTGCCATGCCAACTGCGCCAACAAATGAGCATACGGCGCCAAGAGCCGGCGTCTTTAGCAGACAATCTTTTCAACTCAAAAGCGGAGCGCGTTCTGCAGGCGGCGACAGTTGCAGAAACAAAAACAGGCGCGGTAACAACAAGGAACTGCAAAGCAGACGACTTCGGTACCCCGAAAAAAACAGTCAAAATATCCCGACAAACCATTTTTCTAATCGAGTATGTGTCCATTCAATATGTTTTATCAGTAAGGATGATAAAATAATGCATTGGCAACTGATATCAGAAAAGCTCGCGCCGCTTTTGAGTCGAAAAGATTGTCTGCTAAAGACGCCGGCTCTTGGCGCCGTATACTCATTTGTTGGCGCAGTTGGCATGGCAACCGCTTGCGCCATTTCTTGTCTCCCGTGCGAAATGGTGCCATATTGTTTGAAGACCTTTGGCTTCGCAGCATTTCCATAGGAGCTAAGCCTTTTTCTTTCTTAACTTTTTCTTCGGGTAAGTTCGCTCTTTGCAAATTTTACGAAAAAAATGCACCATCTGTGGGCAACGCTGCACAAAGTCGTAGTGCGATAGGTTAAGAAACCGAATTTTACGGTCGATTTAAAGAGCCTGGCCACTCCTTGATACACCCAGTATAATGCTCGGCATTGCATATCCGACATGCCTAACTCCTCTATCTTCCTAAACGTTTGTGTGTGTCCTAACACCAGAAACCGGTATTTTAAAGGTTAAAAACGAGACGTTATGTATATGGGACGCACACTTTCATGGAAAGCTGACGTCAAGTGATTGAAATCGAACAACATGCATATTTACAATAATATGATTATCTCTTCTGATAAAGGTTCAGCAACCGTTGCATTCGTTTTCGCGTGCGCACAAGCCGTTGACTCTCAGAGAAAGCAAGAATGCAGCGTTATTGCCTTCATTTTAACAATGTACACCCACATGCAAGCTTGCGCTGATAATGCCTCAAAACTGAAACTCTCGTAACGTGATTCGTGACTGCGCTACTGCGCGACGCTCGCTTCTACGCAACCTGAACCCAACCTCGTTGTTACGCCACTTCTGCAAGGAGTCATTAAAATTGCCAGTAAACACACAAAAATGACACCGATGCAGTTATCTTGTAGAATGTCACCTTATTTAGTAATAACTGTGTCAATAGGCATTACATGTTGCATTTAAGTTAAGAAAACAACAACATAAAACCTTTTTTCGCCAGGAAAAACTAAATATCAACGCTAAGTCTGGTAACAATGTATATTTGTCGAATCTTTGCCGAATCTTTAGAAAAGTTCGGCTTTGCCGAATCCCAAGATTCAACGCCGATTTTTCGATTCGGCAAAAGTTCGGCCCATCACTAATTACAACCACGACATGCGCGAACGCTCTAGAATGTGATGCATCTCGAGTGAATACCGAATTAAATATTTCTATTTGAATGTTTGTGAAACACTGACTTTTTGAATTTGTTTCGTACAAATGCAAGAAGCAGTTCTAGCACACTTGTTTAATGGGTGCACCACTGCTGTTTGCCTCAAGTATGTAAACATTGCGAGGATTATGAAATATTTGAAGTCCGTCGCTATGTGGTGCTTCTCTTTGCTTACTCAGGTTGCCGGGAAGCATTTTGAGAGGGACCATCGACTGTCTCTGCCAAACTGCGGAGCTCGACGAGCGAAAGACGCCTATGAGGAGATGAGGGTGAAGCTCACAGACTTCTTAAACGAACACCCTGCACAGGAAAGGGAGGACATAGAGCGGTCTCTTCCTTCCTTCAAGTGAGTCAGCTCCGTTTGATTGTGCGCACGCTAAAACCCGCACTAGTCATTGGCCCTTTTCTTTTTCCTGCAAGAGTTCCAAGCCCTCTTTGTAATGCTTCCAGCAATGCGGTTGAGAAGTACTTCCCTTTCCCATTGCATTTGAGTTTGGTTGAGGGGAAGTGGTGTTTGCATATGCAGCCAAAAAAATGAGAAAACCTCTCGAGATCTGCAACTGAAATTCTTCACTGCAGTCAAATCTCGACATAACATATTTCACGGGGCTACCGAAAATGTTCGTTATTCTGAACTATTGCTCTAGTGTAAAGTTCATAGATAGTCACTATAACTATTAAATTGGATGAAAGAAATAACCTACTTCTGCAACAAGATGCCACTCGGTCAATTCTAATCAAAAAGCATTACACGCGATGAAGCGCCGCATATTTATTAGATAAAATCTGTAATTTCTTTTTCTGGTAGGTGCAGCACAAACGCTGTAAGACAGATGATTCCATGTTGTCCATGTTCTTGTCAAGCGCGTTGCCGATAGCACTCGGAACATCGGAGGTGGAGTCTGATCCTTCCTGTAAATCTGCGAGCGCTGCTTTCGCACCTTCGTCGTTCTGGGTGTCCTCATCGCTGCAGTCATTTTTTTCGTGGAAGTTGTTTAGAAGGTCGTCGGTCATCAGCTATTGCGACGTCCAGGCTGCATCGTCACATTGCACGTAATCCTTAAACTCCACCGAGGGGTCCACGGCAAGTTTCTCAGTATCTTCGCTCCACAGTTCGCTGGCATTGCTTTCGTCTAGGTGCTCGCCCCCTTCTGGTTTAACTGGCGTTTTCAGAAGGGGAACTCGTTGCGAGCAAATCGAACAAATCTCGGGGCACCAGGAAGTTGGCAAGAAGCCCCATTGGACTACGTACCATAATGAGTTCGACGTGATAACTAGGACTAGCGGTTAGTGCACATTTCCTACTGGCCAATGTTTGCTGATGATGATAGTAGTTGTCTTTGGGCCGCCTAGTGCCAGAAGCCGCCAAGTAGCGGGAGCACGCAGAACCTTTCATTCGTTCTTTAGGAAATGAATTTGTAATTTGAGGTGTTACTACATACAAGAGCGGTGAAATCAAGTACATTGTTCTGAAATGTTCGGTGTTTTGAAATTCATGCTACTAAAATATTTTTACATTGAAACCATAAAAAATGGCAAGAGGATTTGGGAAATTTTCGTGAATCTGAAAAATTGGTTAATCTGATGTTTGCAATAACGAGATTTGACTGTAGTTTGCATTGATTGCAGTCTGTTACACGGTGGCATACTTCAGAGGCAGCCTCGTTGCGTAGCGAAGTGGAACTAACACATTGTGGCCACCTATAGTCGGTGACCGGTTAAGAGTTCAGGGGAAACTCCTCCCACCTTTTTCCACTTTAGCAGGTTTGATGCAGGCAAGGAGGAAGGCCGCCTACTTTTCAGCGTCTGCTTTGCTACAGTGGAAAGAGGGGGGAGGAGTTTCCCTCGAACTTTGAACCTGTCATCGACTGGTGTGAGATGCCGAATTAGTTGGAGATTGATCAATTGCTTGACCGTTGTAACTTGAACTTCGATGTTTCTTCCTCCTTACAGGCGCGTGAGGTCGATGTACTACCGCAGGATGCGCGAGTCCGGTAGACGGTGGGCACCATATTCCGAGCCGACGAAACAGGTGTCTGGTGCCGAAACAGAGCCTGCCTCGGCAGAATCCTGCAGGGAGCCATCGGGCCTTTTGAGAACATGCGGACCTTGTAAGTTAACTAGGGCTCCCAACTTTACCGTAAAATACTGTGGAAGCGCCCACTTCGTTCAAGCGGCCACTATTAACATTTCCCAAACTTGAGAATTCTTCAAATTATATGCTAAAGGCCCTATTTCACTGGACAAGCCCATGTCTAGGTTAACCCAGTTTTCAGTGGAAGTGGGGTGGGCGCTTCTCCTGTATTTTACGTAAGACTGTTCTTGTGGATCCTGGATTTGATCCACAATTTTAGTCTGTGTTAAGGTGATGCCCATTACCTCACCAGTGGAAAAGCTGCTGGACAACTAGGGAAGGCTCTGAGAAAGGGTGGTTTCGATGTGGCGAGATTGGCAAAGGACTTCTAATTTGCTCTGTAACTTGCAACGAGTTCACAAATAATTAAATGCAATAATGTTTCTGATGTGATAGATTTAGAAACATTTGCCATGACCAGGGGTTATAAAAAAAGCTCCGTGTTTTCGGATAGATCCGAAAAACTCCGAAAAACACCAGACGGGAAAATTTTCTCCGAATTGTTATGTGCCCATGCCACCCCCCCCCCCCCCCCCCCCGCCTTACAACAAAAAAAGTTTTTTTTTTTTTTTTTTTTTGCAATTTGAGCAGCTCAGGATTACTGGTCCTGGGAAAATGACACCATAATTATCTTTCAAGCCTCGGACCGTTGTCAAAAGAGGGTCTTACGGCTTGTCTCGTCAAGGTTAGTTCAGGAAAACAGGTCATCGTACCGTTCGTGTCATGACAAAAGCCACTCTTTTGGTTTCCAGTTTGGGCCATGGGATTTGGGATTTAGAGAAAGGAGAGGGTCTTTTTCTGGGGGTAACAGCGAAAGCTATGGACCATAGAGATTGTATAAAATAGGGAAGAGGGGCAGTTGAAACTTCTCTATTACATCCTTAACCACTCCACCTCGCGCGGCCGCGAGATAGTTTGATGGGATGACTACGAGCTTCCTTGCGGCTACCTCCGGCAGTTTATTGATTTTAAGGTATCGACGTTTATCGAAGCGACACTTGTGTGCGACTTTTGTCGTGGGACAAATTAGTATTGCCAATGACACCAACGCCAAATTCAACTGGAAGAAATCTTAATTGAGACAAGCACGTTTTATTTTTTATCTGGCATACGTTTGCATCCGGTTATTATTTATTATTTTTTAATAGAAAACACTGCGAAATTAATCTCAGAATTTCGGAGAATTGGGGATTTGTGAAAAATAAACTCCGATAAACACCCAATTTTTGCTAAAAAATAAACTCCGAAAAACACCCTCCGAATTTCACAAAAAATAAACTGAAAACGCAGAGCCCTAGTTATAAGCAAGCCGTAGACTTTTCAGCGATCATTTAAAAGAAAAATCGGCAGATATTTTTTCAATGTTTACCTTTAGAAATAGGTGTATTTTGACGGTATGTTTTGTACTGTTGTTCGGTGATACATGGTGAAAAAAAGAACTCACGAAAAATTAATGAGTTCAAATTTATTTTATGAATTGTGTAAGCCGTTATCATCTCCATGCTTATTGTAATGCGACAGTACTTGCGAGCCATACACAACGAGTTCGAACATGCACCATAGTCGGAGTAGTTTTTAACATAATCACCTGGAGCTTTTAATTTTCTTTTCTTCCGCTACCCTTCTTTACGTGAAGGCACAAATGAAATTGTTTTCGAGCAAAATGTTTGTTTCATGGGGAAGGCAAGTTGCTCTTGCTTCTTGCAAGATTTAACCGATAACGACCACCAGTGCATAGTTGGTCCTCACTACGAGCGAACATTTCTAGAAATCGGTGTTTCTTGGTCTTGAAGGTCAACCTACAAAGTCATTTTCAGTGGGGTAGAAAAATCCTCCTCGCCACCCTTCTCATTTCCTCCTCTCCCACTGGCATCTTTACTACGGGGGAACTCCTTTTGTTGCTGCATCTTGGGGCTGGGTTCCAGCTGATCCAGCCCCAAGATGCAGGAACAAAAGGTATCCCTCCCCTTCCTGCCGCCAAGATATCACTGGGAGTAAAGGCCCGTTCACACAGTTGCGTTCGGAGCGACCACTACGCTTACGAACGAATGCAACCGGTTGGAACGACGAGTTACCATAGCAACGAAGCGCCAAACGGTCGTTTCGTTCCTGTTCGTTCGCAACGCAAGGAGTTGAGCCGGGTTGAACTTTTTCGTTACGTTCGGGAACGACGGGAGCGACAGACCAATCACAGGTCGAGGAGAGCTCGGTCGCGCGCGTTGCATGCCGGTCGTGCCGGGCTCCTTGTATATGCAAACATGGCGTCGGTGGTTATCGTCGACGTGGACGGCGTAGTGGAAGCTCATCGTTCCGCGTAAAAGCGCTATCCTTGACTATGAATTTTCGTCGTGTGTCGTTATGATAACCCAGCACGTACTAGAAGGGAAGATCCACCTACTCGTGCGGCGATCTCGTGGCGGCACTCTCAAGACAGCAGAAACGCCCGAGCCGTCGTGTTTGTTTACTTCGACTACAGTGGTGCTTTCTTAGCATTTGTGTCCTCGAACATCGCCCGGATTTCTTTTTTGGCGCATTCCATGCGTGTGCTCAAGTTCAAGGTATTACTGGTGCGTACCGTATAAAGGATGCGAATTCTCACGCGTTTTCATCACCCGAGAAAGGTGATTAGTGTTAGCAATCCTGAACGCTCGCAACGTCTATCTGATCACGAAATTATATTTCTACGTTGCTATATCGCTGCTAAGATTACATCGTCTTTTATAATCGTAGAAAAGGCGTGTGGCGAGATTTGTACTGTTGGCAAAGTCGTTTATTACAGTCGTGATCGTGCAAGACGGTGTACTGCATCTTTTTTTTCTTTTTTTAATGCACTACCCTGCAAGCGTTTCCTGAAAAATAAAAAATAAAGTTTGTGGTCATAGAAGGCGGTCTGTCTATTTTCTGTTACGCAAGTGAGTGGCAGCGCGTCCCCAACAGCTGACTGCGGCGGAGAGGCGGTCGCCGTAGGTCGCCGTGCTGCCGACGCACTGCGCTTGTTGCAGTGGTCGCAGGAGTGTACGCGAGGCGCAGAGCGGTCGTTCCGGTCACAACGGACCCAGTCGTGGATAACGGGTTCGTTTCAGATGTTTGAACCAGCCTTCACACAGCTATTGTAGGCGCACAGCAGACCTTCGTGACTGTACGCCGTAGCCGAAACCTCTGGCTGCTCCGGTGAGGACTGTGGACCTCGCGTCTGGCAGGAAACCGTCCGCCATGTTTGTAAGCGTAGCTGGGTTGCTTACTATTGGCTAGGAGCAAGAGCTGAAGCTCGTTTCTGATTGGCTGTTGATTCGTTTGGTTGCATGCAGTTCCATGTGTGTGTACACGTCGCATACAGTTGTCGTTGGAGTCGCAGCGGTTGCATTCGTTCGTAAGCATAGTGGTCGCTCTGAACGCAAATGTGTGAACGGGCCTTAAGGGAAATGGGAAGGGTGGCGAGGAAAATTTTCCTACCTTGCTGCAAAACATTTTGTAGGTCGGGCATTAACCGATTTTGTATTTTTGGTACAGACAGATGTTTATCGCTGCTTTTCAGTTAAAACCGGAGAGTCTACAATCTAGTTATAGGTAATAACAATCACTCACCGGCACAGTTGTTAGGAGATAGTTTCACCTTGTTTCTGAGCGCTCTGTTTTAGCATTTGCTGCCATTTTAGCGAAGGCGAATTCTCTTTCCTATTTTGCGCAGTCTGCTTTGGTGCCATCTTAGCAGAAGCAAGGTGTACTACCATACCGTGAAGGCTCTCGCTTGCGTGCTTTATGAACCTCCAAAGTGAACCTCCTTTTATGAACCTCCAAAGTGAACCTCCTGAACCTCCGCTTTATGAACCTCCAAGAAAACGGCGGCGCAGCGAGGTTAAGGGAGAGGGACGAGGGACGCGGCTGCAAAATGAGAGCACCGGGCTGTGAGTGCAGGCGTTCTAAACGTTACGCATTTGGAGCATCTTTGGAAAATGGCAAGGAACACAGCTCATTTTATTAGGGGCGAAGCTCCTTAGGGGCTAGCCATGTCCGTATGTCCGTCCGCCGTAGGCCGGCGTCGGGTGCTCGTGCTTCTGCTCGTGAGATCACGTGCTCCTGTAAGGCAAAAAAAAAATTGGAAAAAAAAAAGATGAAAAAAAATTATGAAAAAAGAAAAAGAAGAAAAAAAAAGAGTAGGGGGTTCTGAGATGCCATCCCATCTGTCTGCTTAAAAAAAGAAAAAGAAGAAAACCACACATTCTTCTACTGCCATGAATGGAAAGGACCGAAAAGCTCTGCATGCAGCGCCTCAGCGTCTACGTAGACAGCAAGCTGCTCCGGAGACCAGGGCGCGAGAAGCTGCTGCACAGCGTCAAAAACGCCAAGCGGACCCGGAGTTGAGAGCTCGGGAAGCGGCGGCAAAGCGTCAACGCCGACAGCAAGCAGCAATACCTATGACCAAAATCAGTATCATCAGCACCACCCGAGCTTCGCCCCAATCAACATCATTCACCACTTGGAGATGCGGTCATTTTTTTTTATGGCGGAGCTGTTAAGGGCTAGGTTCCCCAAGATTGTGTCCGGTATGTCGACAGCCGCCTCGGTGGCTCCGAGGCGAGAGCGCTGGCCTACGGATCCCCATGTGGTGGGTTCGAATCCCGGCCGAGGTGCCCGCGATCTGACGGTGGCTTATTGCGGAGGAGGCGCCGTGTAACCGAGCTTTCGGTTGCACGGCAAAAGATCCCCAGGTGGTCCAAATTAATCCTCAGTCCTCCGCTGGGGCGTGCCAGATGCCCGTCGTTGGTTTGGCACGTAAAACCCCCAAATCTGACTTTTGGTATGTCGACACAAACCTACCTGGACAGCTACCGCCATCTATAAGCGACGGCGGCAAGCACACAACCAGTATGGTTTCTGCCGTCGCTCGTAGATGGCGGCAACCTTTCCAGCTATCTTAGAAGAATTGATAGTTCGGCGCGTTAGTGGAAATTCATTGTAGGAAACGGAGCGGAAAACAGACGACGACGAAGAAGAAGCACACGTAACGAGCGCAGCGCTCGTCACGTTTGTTTCTTCGTCCTCGTCTGTTTTGCGCGCTGTTTCCTACGCTCCTACGCTCTTATCAGTTTCGGTTTGGACTCAGGATGGGTCGGCTGCGCGCCCTTTCGGGGAAAGGAGACAGGCTGCGGAAGGAGCGGCGATGTACGCAGCAGTGCGAATGGGTCCGCAACCGCCGCAAAGCTGCTGTCGCCTCGACTTCCACTGCGTCCAGCGCTTCAGATTCCCTTGCCAAAGAGCACTTCGCTTGCCTGGAAAGCTGCCGCCGAGAACAGAACCAGCGATGTAAAGGGCGCCGGCGGGCCAACGCCACGGACGACGATCGTGCCACGGAGGCCAAGCGCAAGCGCGAGGCCCGGCTTGCCCGGCGACGACTGCACTCCACGCCGGTTGAACAGTTCCCGGGTGCGACGGCGAGGTTCCGGAGGGAGTTCGTTGAGAACCCGTTTGGTGTCACGTGCGCCGTGTGCGACTGACTCTGGTTCGCCGGAGACGTATCCACGATCGGCGGCGTGCCGGACAAGAGGAAGCGGGAATAGGGCGCGTGCGCGTTGCGGCAGTGTATCGAGTACAGCTCCGCTGGTCTTCCTTCTTCACAAGTGTGGAAAGGCTGAACATTTTCCCGATCAGTGTTCCGTCTGTAGTTACAATGCCTGGAACGCACCTCCGACCGGTGTGTTTACGCGTCCTAAAAAGTGGTCCCTCGATTTGTGCCCGATGATGTTGTAGAGGTTTCATGTTGTCGCGTGACATGACCCTGGCGGTGTCGCAGTGGCGGCGACGAATGCGGCAGACGCCTGCTCCGTTGCAAGTCGCTCTCTAGCTTGGAAGTCCACGGAAGCTCCGGCAGCCTGGCGTCGGGACTCCGCGACGCTTGCGTTCGCCCAAACATTTTGTTGACACTTCTAGCACTGACTGCCAGGATTGCGGCGTCCGACGACACTACACACCGGCTTTTGCAACGTCATTTGTCGGTACGTTGGGATCGCTTTCGACGCGTGGGCAGCACGGGACGGCGAACGCATTAGTCGAAGACGTGCCCCAGGCACTGTGCCACGTTAACGGCGCAGGTGCGACGACTAGCCTAAAGCTTTGCATTTAGACTAGAAGTTTCACGGTAAACGTTGCGCCGTGCAGGCTTCGAGGAAACAGCGACCGGGGCAAGGCACGGAGCGGGCACGCCCGACAAACAAGATCCGAGCGGCGCCTACCCTTTGTCGCCCTTGCCTAACCTTCGTCGCGACGACCCGACGTTCGCCGCGAAAGATGCCGCCGAGCGGGAGCCGAGGCGGGAGGAGGGCACGGCCGACCCAGGCGACGGAGAGGAGCAGCGACAGAAGCCCCCCAAGTAAGCTTACTGGGAACCGGGCGTTTCTACGGCGAGAGCCGTTAGGGTAACCTCTCCGGGGGAATTGCGTGGCCGTCTTGTGCGAAAACTCGCATCGGCAGCGTGGGCTACGTCGTTGATTGCGCGACCGCTCTCAGGTACACCCGCCGCTGTTACCGAATTTACACGAAGGCGAAAATACCCGTTGCCTAGCCGTATTCGAACCGGCGACCTGTGGATGGCACCCATCGTTTCCACTATGTTCCACCGCTCTACTGGCCGAGCTATCGACTGGACAAATTGCGGCGAAGTAGAGGCAGTATTCGTTCTATTTGTTTCTACCTTCCGTAATGCTTATGTGTCTCGAAAGCCTCAAGCGTGCGCGTCCGGCCAGAACCCGGCAACAGGCGACAAGTGCGTGCCGGAGGTTGGCCTTTGAAAGAGACGTCCTGCCGTTCTTGCCTTGACAGTAGTGACCATGGGAGGTGTCGGCCACGGTTGACACCCCGCACGCGCACGACCATAGGGCAGACGAACGTGCATGCCGTATGGCTAGACCTCGGAAAGCTTGTGGCGGTTCCAAATGACGCAACTTTCTGTACAGTTGCGGCACGCAGAAAGCGCTTGTCGTAGAGGAGCACGGATCGGGCGTCAAAGTGGAATTGAGAGTGTAAACGAAACTAACTTAAAATTCTTCAGAATTGTGCTTGGGAGTCTGCGCAGAAATGGCGAAGGTGCTATAATGGTAGTGAATTACGTTACGTAATTGCATAAATGCGCTCGGATTTTTTCTTCTCGAGGGGTTTCGTAGTTGTCCCAAAGACGTCGCCTGCCAGCCTCACACTGGCATCACACGCTTTGCTAATGGGGAATTCCACTTGTAGATGCAGAGCGCTCTCCAAAATCTGCGAGGGATGCAAAATTCCGCTCTGTGGGACCCGCTCCTAATCGACGACTGGAGGATGGACTCGCATTTTTGAAGCGACCCACCCGAGACGGTCGGCCGTTCAAAATGGCCGCTGCTTTAACTTAATAAGCCGACCAATGCCTCAGCCGACTGAGCTCTTTGATGACCAGTTACAACTGTCACTGTTTAGCTGCAGTACTAACACGCAACGCAGGCCAGGCGAAAATATCCGTACCACGGTGTCCATATCACAAATATTGAGGAAGACATCCGCGTTTGCTACAGTCACATACCTTCCGGCCACCTCGAAGCAGCGGGGCACGGACAGCGATCGCCATCGGAGGAGTTCAGATTGCTAATAAGACTTTAAAAGAAGTAACAAACCATCACTTGCACGGTCATTGTCTAATCTTTTCTTGCTTTATTGCATGAAAAAATGTCGGCGGCATGGTGTGTAAAAAGGTAAACAATGAGTGGTGGCAAAATTAACGGACCTAACCTTGCGTCTGCCTCCTTCAGATTTTCTGTAGTTCTTTTTTTCGTTTTTCCTCTCACGATCACAGGTGTCGGCGCTTACTATTTGCCACACCCCAGTCCCGGCTTTGCATCCCTGATCTATGCGAGGTTAATGCATTCCAGCCGTCACAATCCCGCAGAAACGATTGACGCATCCGAACAGATCCAACTCAACGGCCCTGTCGGTCCGGCGACCTCGCCCCCTCGCCGTGCATGTGCATCGCCGAGTTAAAGGAAATGACGTGGCGCGCTTCTGTCAACCTCTGCCTAGCTCCTTGAAATCCTACAAATCAAGTTCGGCGAAGTTGGGGCGCTCATCGGGGCGTGCGCTGCCACAAATCTGTGAGTGGAAGATGACCAACTTGAGCCGGATCTGTATGCGGAAAATGCTTGCTCCAAAAAGGGCACTTTTGGAGCGCTCTAAATCACAGAGCGAAATTAACCATGAGAGACTTGGCTTCAGGGTCCGAATAACGCTCTATAGTCGGTCACAGGTTAAGAGCCTCGTAGATGCTTCATCACATGCTCGTTTCCTTATGCCTTGGCCGCGCTTGGGATGAAGTGTTATTGAAGGCACAGAGCTTGAGGCAGAGCGTCTACCGGGTTCTTAACCTGTCGCCAACTATAGCTGAAGGATTCCTGTCGACTGTCATTGAGCCCTCATATATTCTCCGTTCACCCCAGGGCTGAAAGTGCGGTGGTAGCTGTGCACTTGCCGTACCAATCGATAGCTTCTCTTTCACTGCCCAATCCTGATCTCTGCGCCAGGGCATAGACGGGAGCTTGGTCACGCGTCGAAAGATCGGCGTATGAATTGTCCAGCAAGCAGATAACTTCCACCATGCTCTTGGCTTAGGGGTGAACAGAAATTGGTGAACATATTTACAATTCATGTAGACATCATTTTAACCAGGGTTGACTCTATTAACGTAGGAATGGACTTGCTCTCTCTATTAGATTGTCATGCACCGTCAGTCTATAAGATGGCACAAAACAAGGTTAACAAAGTTTTCACCGGGGAGAACAAAAATATTCCACCTACTCCAAACTAGCTCGTGATTTCTTTTTTTTTTTAAATCTTTATTATTTTTGAGGGTGCTTCCCGCAAAGCCCACAAAAAAAAAATCGCTGTGATTCGTGGAAAGAATGCAGAGAATAACAAGTCACCTGTTTGTGCTCAGAAATGTGTGAATCTTGCTTGGCGTTCGAGCGTAGTTAGTGCTCTTAAATCCCAATATTATCACCGTTTCCTCATTTGCCAGGCTTTCTTCGTAACTCTCAATCGTCTGTGCAGGCTCCCTTCATAGGGAGGGTCGACCCATTATGCACCATCTCAACTCCTTGACGTCACACTGCTGCGGTGGCACTGCTGTCGGTACTGCGCAGGCGCAGATGCTTCCTCTCACTCCAATCTGGTTTCTGCGTACGCGCTGTGCCCACACCGGGTGTTGGCAAACGTGGGCTTGTTTGTAAATAGCGTGTTAGTGTATACTGCATTCTCAATTCTCACTTCGAGTATCCAAGGGTTTCTCGAGACTACGATGTTCTAGAGTCCCCGGGGCCCTGGATCTTGAGTGCCTGCCAGCTAGAGCTAAGTGCCCTTCTCTTTACGCAGCGGCGTGCCGGTTTGGGACTTCTCCTGGAGGCAGACGCTGCGAGGGAACCCCCTGCTGGTGGTGAAGGGGGAGAACGGCTTGGTGGCGAGGGAATTCTGCTTCAGTTCTAAGTACGGCAGGGATGGCGCCCCCCTGGTGAAGTACTACGTGTGCCGGGGCTGCCGGAAGGAGAGGGAGACAAATGCGCTGCCCAGCGTGCCCCTGCCTAGAATGAAGGTGTTGGAAGATGGGAAGGTGTTCGACATGAGGAACGCCCCGCACATCTGTTCTCCCCTCACCATGGCCCAGGTGAGGAACTGGTCAATGTCATAGATGTAAAAAGAGTAAATGAAAAAGTTTTTATGAGTTGCCCTACTACAAATTGCCAAGTTACGAAAAAATTCCATTCATTGTAACCCGGCGTTGTGTATGTGCACCGCTTGTGCTTACTAAATATGTCAAGCGCAAAAGACAGACAAGAACGGGGAGATGACAGGATGGTGCTGTAATAGCAATTGGCATTTTAATGAAAAAAATACAGTAATCCTTCATTATAACAAAATTGCTTTTTCCGAATTGCAGTCGCCGACTGATTTTTCAGACTCGGGGGGGACCCCGAAATTGTATGAACAATCAAGCAATCCGAAATATAAATTTCAGCGAAAATATCAAATTTCCGCGCATATTCCGCTACGTATTGGCCACTTTCCACTTGCTTGATGTCAATTTTAAGTTCTTGTGCAACTTCCGCTTTATATTATTCACTTTTCACTTTGTTGATCTGTTTGATTACGGTGCTGCGCTTTGTCGGCGCCTTCGTTGGCACAAACAGCGAAGTTAAAGTTGGCACCATTTGGCACTATTTGGAGACAATGTTTAGTCAACTGAGCTCGCTTCAGTAATCAGCCTATCGGCAAAAAACCTTTGCGCTCAAAAACCACAAGAATGGCAGACGGCCGCTCTTCTCACGGTCGCACTTTAAAAAACACGAACCATGAGAAGAGCTGCAAGAATCATAAGAATGGGCAGACGGCGGCCACGTTGGCTATTCGCCTCAAGATCGAACAGTGTCGCCACCATGCGGCCGAAATTGGAAACATGCAAAAGTGGGGATACCGCCGTGCGTCGTTTTCTATGTACGCACGTCCAGAGGCATGGATCTTGACTACGCAGCCCGTTTACGACTGAGCTGAGCACTACTCAATAAACGCTTGTTTTTGTTGTCGTTTCTTCCTACTAAAGATTGTGTTGTGTCGTTTCAGATGCGTGGAAATTCAGCAAAGCGATTGTTATTAAGGGAACATGCTCCTCGAGAAGATTTTTTTTTTTTTAATTTTGAAGCTAAAAGGTTGAAATTTGCACAGTTAGCACATATTGAGCTCCTCTTGTTACATATGTAGTCAGTTTTCTGGTACCTGACTTGGTTAAATATCTGTGCACGTATGAAGGCATATAAAATTCCTTTTTTGTGCACCCTTTTTTTTTCAAATGTTATACATTCACTCTATGGGGTGAGTGACAGTTAGGCGAACACGTCCGACTAATCGGACGTGTCCGAAAAATCGGCGTCCTAAAAGTCGGTCGGCGACTGTATTGCTTTTATCGAAGTTCAATGTGGTCCCAACCGAAATGCACGCATTTTGAACGGGATTATTCTTAGCGTATCGGCGGCCGACCGCGCTTATCCCAAAGGCCGAGGTGCCAAAAGCGCGCAAGCCTGCACGGAGGTGCATGGAGATCCTTGCATAACCTCCTCTTTCTCCACCAAGGCAAACGGCAAATTGGGAAAACGGCAAACAAGAAAACGAAGCAAATGTGTGACGCAGAGCGCACAGGGCGCCTCTTTCAATGCCGATGCGCCGACGCAGGCAGGGAGCAGTGGTAGCAACGTCCACGTTCCATTGCTACTCACGGCGCCCGCAGTCGACTCTGCCCGACTTCTGTCAGAACGAGGTTAAGGCAGTGATGGTGACTGGAGGAGCCCGAAGGAGATCATCCCATTGGGAGCTCCCGACGGACGTGCCTGCGGCGTACTCGCACATGCAGTGGCAGATTCAGAGGAGGTCTCCACATTTTATGGGAGAGTGGGATTGTTTACCGAAAGTCAGTTAGACGAAAGTCTTTAGACGTTCTCTTCTTCACTTGTCTCTGTCCCTTCTACTTTTAAGTTTCCTTTTTCTACCCCAGTCTCGGGTTAAGTTCCAAAATGGTAAATATCCACCAGCTCGCCTGTACCTTAAGCGTTTTTTCATTAAGAAAGGATGTCGGTCCAAGTCTGAAAGCTCTGAAGAATTCAACATTCCAGCATCGGCTGTTCGACACTGTCCACCATTTTGCAGAACAAGCAAGGCATGCTGGACGGGTTCGAGAAAATTCTCATGCAAGGGAAAGCGCATCCGCAACCTGAAGATGAGAAATCGCCAACTGTTTTGCGCACGTCGTATTTTTTCTCGCGAGCATGCTTGCCGAGCCAGCGCACAATTACCAGAGCTGCAACGACCTATACAGGAGTGTGTGAGAACATGTTGGTAAAGCCACCGAGGATAACTTTGATTTGTTTGCGCTTGTTGATGGGGATGTTTCCATTGTTGCTCCTGCTACGGATGCTGCGATCGTAGACCTCGCGTGCGGCCAGGGTAAACACGAAGCGACGTCGGAGAGGCATCTCGGGATGACTGCGGAGACGAGAAACATTCTACAGCTGCTTCGAAACTAAGTGGAGTGTGGCGGCGGTGACAGTGTTCTTGCGATGCCTGGAGCAGTTCGAGGGGAACTGATGCCCGGATGAAATTGTCGGCAAACTCCACTTAATTATTTTTTTACTCGGTAAAGCTGCCACGTGTTGTTCATAACTAGGGTGTATACAGTCAAACCCGACTATATCGAACCCGTTTACATCGAATTATCCCTTATATCGAACAATTTTTGTGCACTGTAATGTTACAGTGATAATATATGGCAAAAACTCTGGCTACATCGAACAAAAATAGCAGCCGCTACCGATGTATCGAACTGCCAAGAGCGCCGTTTTGCTCTGCAAGCTGGCTTTTTTTTTTTCCCGGGCAACCGCATTGATTGTTTGGAAGAAAAAAAAAAGAATATTTTGCGGAGGGAGCGGGGAGAGAGTGCTCTCCCTCTCCCCTCTGCCTCCGCAAAAGAAAACTTTTTTTCTTCCAAGCGGCTGACGCGGCCGCTTGAAAGAAACAAAATTGTGGTGGCTTAGCTCGGCTATGCCAGGATATACGTAGCGTGAGCTTATGCGCACAAAATGAGAGGCGCTATCAAGCGGCTCCGGTGCAGCGTCAGACTTGGCTACTGAGCAACGGAGGCGCACAGCTGGGCACACGGCGGCGCCAGTGCGTCTGCCGCGGCGTGCCAGCTGTGCGCCGTGTAACGTCGCTGCTCCTCGCGCATGCGCAGCACGGAGCACGGCCTCATTATGCGAGCCACGCGAAACTGCTCAACCTCGGCCAGTGTAGCTCTCGCTACAAAAAAGCCAGCTTGCTCTTCTAGCTGGCTTTCCCCCAATGCAGCCGCCTGCCTTAGGGGAAAGCTAACTCGCAGAGCAAAACTGCGCTCTGTGGGAGAATGTGCTCCTGCTCGGACGTGCCCCGTGCTCTCGGCATAGTTAGGCATTAATGCGCGAATATAGTAGGCAGTGACCTCAGCATTTTGGAAAATGTCGATAGCATAGAAAAATATTGTTATCGCAGATGCAATGATGAAAAAGCAGCAGAAGATGCAAGACTATTTTATTGTGTAATATGTCAGCAGAAAGTGGATTTTTGAGAGTCAAATTCATTAAAACTTTTATATTGAATTACCCGCTATATTGAACTGGTAGACGTTTTTTTGCGCATTCAATATAAACGAGTTTGAGTGTACTTTCCAGTATTTATTTATAACAAAAATCGGCGGTTGTTTATTGGTGTTTGTTTATTTCTAGAATACCGGTGCTTTTCGGTGAATTCTCTTGTGCAGACGCTAAACATGGTGATTATTGGGGAAACAGATTGCGAATGTAAAAGACCACTGAAGACGAAAACAGTTAAAATTTTATTTAACATCTTTTCTACAATCTCTTTCACACTTGATTATTGTAGTTATATGCATGCACACATTCCTATACTCTGTTTCACGATAATTTGGCCAACTGTGGAGGCTAGGGCCCCGCGACCCAATAAGAGCGTCAAAGCAAGGCACGTGACCCGACGTCAGGGGAGCATTTGTGTCACCACGCCAAATGCAAGGCGCGAGGCCCGGAAGAACCGGCTGTCGTCTGCTAGCCAAGAGTTGTCTGCTCCGAAACCAACCAACTTCGGATCAACGTCCATTGCACCAACATATCCGTCCGCTAGAGTAACGAGCACTTCGGAAACAGTTCATGAGACAACCATGCGCTCAATTTAGCCGCGAATATGTGACGGGTGCTAATGCCAGGGCATAGTGCAATGTTTTGAGTGGAAACAACCGATTACAGGGCTGCGATCGCCAACTCTAGGTCGTCCTAGGAGTCGTCCTTGAGGTTGTCCTAGATGTCGTCCTTGAGGTCGTCCTAGACGTCGTCCCTGAGGTCTTCCTAGGCATTGTCCTTGAGGTCGTTCTAGACGTCGTGCCTGAGGTCGTCCTCTAGGGGTCGTCCTAGACGTCATCCTTGAGGTCGTCCTAGATGTCGTCCTTGAGGTCATCCTAGATGTTGTCGTCTTGGCGTCGTCCTTGGGGTTGTCCAAGAAGTCGTCCTTGAGGTCATCCCAACATACTACAGTTTCTCTGGTCTTTGTTCTTCACCAGAGTAAAAAGGCTGAAAGTTTTTGGTTCTGAACTAATTTTATTTCCGTCACCAGTGGATATTTATCAGTGTTTTTCGGTTAAAACTGGGACGTATATGGAACCTTTTTGGTGAAAAAAAACCAGTGCTTGGTCGAAAATATCAAAAAACTGATGTTCGGTTTTAACCGATTTTGTATTTTCGATACCAGCGGATGTTTATTGGTGTTTCTTTGGTTAAAACCGGTAGTATACAGCCAATTCATAACCAAGGTTTGTTTGATTAAATACATGGTCACTGTGAGTTCCTCAGTATTCCCGTCCACCTTCAAGACTGCTGGAGCTGTTTTTTTAGCTCAATCGATTTTATCGAATTGCCGATTATATTGAATTTTTTCGCTGTTCTGTTGACTTCGTTATAACGAGGGATTAATGTACAGGGAAGAAAAGAAAAGTGAAAAGAATGAGACGTTTACAATTTTCTGTAACTCCGAATTAGAGCACAGCTCTTGAGGAGGAGGAGGGGAGGGTATGCCCCTCTTCCTTCCCCACTAAACTTAGTAGGAAAATTTTACCCTCGTGGCATCACACGTGACGTCGCAAGGGTTAATGTAGCGTGAATATTTTTCCTCCAAATTTAGCGGAAAAATTTCCCTATCTAGCGGGAATATTGGCAATGTCAGATGCGTGTGACGTCATGTGACGTCACGTTACATCACACGTAACGTCATACGTCACGTTTCCACACGTGACGTCACGAGGGTAATGTCGTGACATTACCCTCGTGACCCTCGTAAGGGTAACCCTTGTTACCCTCCTGAAGGTAACCCTCATGAGGGTAACCCTCGTGACGTCACGTGTGATGTCGTATTGGGAAACGTCCCATAATGCAACATCCGGTTACGCCGCCGCCGACGCTCAAGCTGGAAACGGGCGCACAAGAGCTGCGCTTTAAAAAAGTTATGATGAAGACGTTTGTGTCGTTCTCTGGGATGGGTGAAGGCGAGCGTCAAGTGCAGAGAGATAGGGTGGAATTCGGCGACTCGTCCTTTAACGAGGAAAATAATGGTGAGAGCAGAGGAAGTAGAACATGATGAAACGTGACAGTTGCGTGCAGTGTGGGTTGGAAATATGAATGTGGCCATTACGGATATTTTTCTGACGGTCTTTTGGCTAATATATTAGCGCACTAGCCTGTTACCATCGTGGCTTGCTCCCAAACTCCAGAAAGTATGAATATTGCAAAGCGTCTTTGGCGAATATCAAATAGCATGCTGTTTGAAAGCACTACAGTATTTCCGAGCTTGTTTCGTGCAAACATGAGAACTGTTCTAGTGCGCTTGTTTGACAAACGAACTAGGACCACTAAACAGTACGGCATATTGTTTATGTCGTACTGTTTGGGGGGGCGGGGCCACAAATGTATGGGCAAATTGCACTTGTCCTCTGGTTGATTCTAGACAGGTTCTAGGATTTTCAGAGTTGTTTCAATCCTCAATCACATGGTGCTTCTCTTTGCCTACTCAGGTTGTTGGGAAGCACTTTGAGAGGGACCATCGACTGTCTCTGCCAAACTGCGGAGCTCGACGAGCGAGAGAGGCCTACGAGGCGATGAGGGCCAACCTCACGGACTTCCTAAACGAACACCCTGCGGAGGAAAGAGAGGACATAGAGCGGTCTCTGCCGTCCTTCAAGTGAGTCGTCTCCGTTTGATTGTGCGCACGTTAAAAGTTGCACTAATCATCGACACTTTTTTTTTTGCTGTGTTAGAGTTGCCTGTTTGTTTTTTTTTGGGTGGCTTCCAGCAGTGCAGTAGAGAAGTGGGGTCCTCTGCCATGACGTCTCGAGTGCAGTTACGGGGAAGTGGCGTTTGCACATACGTCTAAAGAGCCAAAAAAGGCTCTCAATATCTACCGTAGGAATTCTTAATTAGTTTGCATCCATTCGCAGCTTGCTATGCGGTTGTATTTCTCGGAGGCGGTTGTACGTTGTTGTGAAGCAGAAAAAGCTCGAGGTACACCTAAGCACTTCTTACGAGTTGTGAATGCAAAAGCATGCAACCCGCTCGTCCGCTCCCTTTTTCGTCTGCTGCATACTTTTCGTCGCCGGTCAGCGCATGTGCTCCCTTCGGCATGCTGACCTTGAACGCTCCGTGTTAACGGCACGCTGATGGACACGCAGCGCCATGGGGTGAGCGGTTATGGAAACTGACGAGTGCAACGGCCAATGGGAGCCCCGTCAATGTGCACCAGCCAATGGAACCGAAGGCGAAATCCATCAGCTTTACTTCGCTCCTTTGGGATCGGGGAAACTAGGTGCCGTTTTCGCCCTTCATACTGATGACGTCAGCTCGCTCCATGGGACAGTTATTGCTTTCGCATTAATAACGCGACATAGCCACTTGCACAACTGGCGTATCTGTTCTCTAAAAAACAAATTTCTTTTTTTGGGAGGGGCAATTTTACCAAAAAAGCTCGCAAGCATCTCTGCAACTAAGCCTAGCTTTAAAGGTTGCCTCACACGCTCGAGTTTGCTTCTGACCGAGTTCTTGCAATCTCTTACAACGAAAGAGCATACTGGCACGCTGGTGCCGTCTATGAGGTGGCCCTAGAACTGCATTTTGAAAGACCGAAGGTTTTTGCAGTATTTTTAAGATTAAATGTGCATACCATCTATGAGAAATGATCCTTTATAGCATTGTCAAAAAGTTTTTTGAGCAAAGAAAGAAAGAGTGATGCGCAAAAAAAAAAAGGCAATATACAGAAATGCCGTGTTCCACGGCTTCCCACTAGATGGTGCTAGTGGGTTCTCTGGTCGTAAAAGAGGTTTTAAGGCACTCAGTTGTAAGCAGTTGCTAGTGTGTGAACCAGCCTCGATTGTGAGGTGCCGAAATTTGTTGGGGATTGATAGAGTGCTCGACCGGCGTAACTCAAACTTGGAAATGTCTTTTCTTACAGGAGGGTGAGGTCGATGTACCACCGCAGGATGCGTGGGTCCGGCAAACGGCGGGCACCATATTCCGAGCTGACGAAACCGGTGTCTGGCGCCGAAACGGAGCTTGCCTCACAAGAATCCAGCAGGGAGAAGTCAGACTCGTCGAGAACGTGCAAACCATGTAAGAAGCCAACTAGGGCTCCCAACATTTAGACTGTTCGAGACTTGTGACGGAGCCGGAGCTTTTTCTTTGGTAGTTTTAGAGGGTGATAAGGTGATGTCCACTACCCCATCAGTAAGGCACCTGTTGAACAACTAGTGAAGGCTGTGAAAAGAGGTAGTTTTTTTTTATGTGGAAGACAGATCTGCAAAAGACCTCTAATATGTTCTGTAGCTTGCAAAGTGTTCACAAACATTTAAAGGCCAGTCTTTGCGATGTGATAGATTTAGTAAAATTTGCCGTGATTGGCGGTTTTATAAGTAATTTATTAATTTGGCTTGCGCAGCTCCGGAACAATATTATTGCAGGGGGCGAAGAGCAACAAAAATAACTTATCAGCATTTTCGGCTGAAACTGTAAATTCATCAAGTGCATTCCAGTCCTTGACTGTTTTAACAAAAAAATAATTCCTGTTCCTGTACTCACAAATTTTGTGCATATGATCTTTACGATGAGAAAAGTACATAATTCGGTGTTAAAATGTAAGATGTGCAGTTAATACAAATAGCTTAATGATAAATACAATATGAAAATTTCCGACACAAGTTCTTGCACCAAAACCCTAATGGACACCAGCATAGGTAGAAAGTTTTCAATTTCCTGTGGTGGGGCTGGGGACCCACAAGTGCATCTTTACCCATGGTGGGGCTGGTCATCAGTCAATGAGACATGGTGGAAAGTTGCCATGACTGCCTGCTGCATTGCTGCCACGTCCTTCGAGTTGTTGCGTTGCGCTTAGCCATAGAAGTTGGTCAGCTTGTCGATAAGAACTTTCGTCAGTTTGCCCTTTCCACTGAACGACTTGTCGCTCTTCTGGACCAGGTTACGCAGTGCCGTCCCCATCCTCTTCTGAACGCGGTTCAGGCATTCTTTCTTGACGACGGGGGCTGTTTCATAAACATTCGCTTCCACCAAGGCTGAAAAAGTCCTGCTGTCGCCGTCCGAGACGAGCGTTGTTTATTGCAGGTCATGCTTTTCAACGGATTGCTTGAAAAGGGTCAAGCCTGCTTCCGCTTCCATCCTTCCTGATTCGGCATCAGTGTTTTTCTGGCATATGTGGTGCTGGTGCCAGTTGTCATACACTTAGTCTCCAGGCACAGGTTTGAGAGCACCACGGCATCCAAAATGAGGCCCATGTGGTACTCAGTCACTGATCCAATGCCAATGTGGGACGTATGCCCACGCTTGTGTCGTCGTACACCACAGTTATGTCCTTGCAAAAACTTGCCTCCATCTTATCGTAGGCTACCTTTACAGCAGTAGTTGACTGCATAAAACTCAACCAAGCTCTGGGCCTGTTGCTCTCTGAAATTCTTCTGTAGCTGCTCCTGAAAAGTCTTGTGATGAAGGCCTCTGTGGGAAACATTCTTTGCTGCCCATAAATAATTGAGAGCTGTCTGCCCCTCCCCGAACTTCTTGATGGCCATCATGGCTCGAATGTTCACTTAAAAAGCCATGGAGTCTTGCTGGTGTGTCAAACTCCAAGCAGAAGTTACGCTGCCTTTGACAAATGGCACACACAACCTCCAGCTTCGTGGCCACTCCAAGCTGGGTGCTCTCTCGGACTGTCAGTTTGGATTCCAAACAGTGCTTGGACAGTGTGGAGTAGAGCAGAATGTTCAAAACTTCCATCTGGACGAGGCAGAACTTCGCATCTGCATTTGTAGCAGGTGAAGCAGTGGCGGCTGCTAAATTAGGCTGCATGGCCTGAAACTTCCTTGCTCAGCTTGAGCAGCAGCGCAATGTTTACCAGCCATTTCGATTTTTCTTCTACAGTCAGAAAATGTGTCGTCAAGCAAACGGAGGACGATGCGTCCACACCCGTTGCCGCAGCATCGACACCGCAACTGGAGCCTGCAATATTCAAAGCAGCCGAGGTGGTCGGCGTTGGCACTCCAGACGTTTCCAGAGCACAGTGATCTGGGACGACGAATGGGTCATGGGCGACAGCAGTTGACACAGAAAAGTCCTTGCTAGAAGCATCGACGTGATGCTTGGAGGTTTCCAACCTCGCCATCCAAAGAAGCTTCCTGGATTGCTTCCGTGCACCGAAAGCGTGCGCCGTCTTGAACTTCGTTGCCGGCATTGTGTACGACCACAAAACACGCGGGAAAAGGTGCAAAACTGCTGAGAAAAAAGCGTCGGAAACAATCTGAGAAATGGCAAAAAGTGAAGCAGTGCTGGAAAAAAGAAAGCAAGCAGACCACTGCCGTAGCAGACGACAGGAGCGGCAGATTGGAGAAACTGAGAAAAGGAGAGAGTGCCGGGAGGGGGTGGGACACACGTCGCGACCAATGTCAGTCGCAAATTTCAAGGAATGTGTGCTTGGACAATCGCGGTTTCAATCGCGAGAGGGAAGCTACCGACCACGCTGCAACCACGTGGACGCCGCCATTTTGAAAGCCGGCAAAATGAGAAGAAAAAATTCAGTGGCCGGATTCTCAAAGCGAACTTACGACGAAAAAAGTGCGTACGACAAATTTTAAAGAAAATCCGTATTCTCGAAACGAAATTGTCATAACTTTTGCGCAGGTTACGACAGAATCCTACGACAGGTCCGAAGCTGTCTTACGCACTTTTTCCGATCAAATCAACATGGCCGACAGCGTCGCTCAGTTGCTTGGTCGCGACGACCAACGGAATTTTATTTTTCTACGTGCTCTTCTCACGCGTCCCGACTTCAAGCAGCAAGAAAAAAGGAAAATTACTTGAAATAGACCAGGACGAACATGAACGCTGGATCCACAAACACCCGGGAAAAGCAACAAAGGCAACGATCCCACCGACCAAGCGGGCTCGGCAGAATAGGCCTAGCACGCACTCCGACCTGTTCCGGCGCAGCATTGCTCCGACGGTCCTTGGCCAAGACCGTCCGCCCACGACCGGCTGACTTGCTGAATGGAATGTGCCTGCGCGACCCTTGTGGACCCTTCCCGGATGAATAGTTTGATCGCTGAACTTAATTTCAGAGGTCAATCTCTTCCCCTTGTCATCTCGATCTCCTTGTTTTCCGAGGCAGCGGTGACGAACGCTGTCGTCGAAAAGGGACTCTCATTGATTCTATCGCCTTGTTTTGTGTGATATAGAGCTCAAATAAACGCCGTATGGATTACCTTCGCAACACGGTATGTGCACTTTGTTTTTAGTATGCCATTTTTATTCTGACACGACGCTACGTCACTGTCGAGCTATAACAGTTTGTGGGAGCTACGCGATGACGGTCCAACCTTTTTTTGCCGAGTGTCACGTCAGTATCGAGTTGCAGTCGTAAAAGATCGGCCCCGAAGCGCTTACCAAGACGCGGTCTAACAGAGCGAATCCAGCACTTCGATCAAACGCGCGCGTCCGCTCTGAGTGTGAACAGGTATTTGCGTGGCTCTTGCTGACACTCTCGTAGTTCAAACGTATCTTTTTTAACGTCGGCTCGCTCCAGCATTTTCGAGGCCGCGAAAAACGCTCCGGCGGTTTGTTTCTATCTACGTCGCTTTGCAAACGACTGGCACGGGGCTTTTACCACCGATGACAGTTGTGTTGACTTCGTAGCGACCGAGTTCGCAGCAGTCAACGCGTCGATATATCACTGCGCGGACACGAACCCCAGACAAGCGGTGGTGGAAAGGCCGCCTGTGTTTATGAGAAACAGCTTTTACACTAAAAATTTACACACAGACAGGGCAGGAATACACAAAGCTGACTATCAATGAGTAGTTAGCCTGTGTTTGTTATTAAAAGTCCACGTGCTCCGAACTATGCCGAGCTCTCCGATTGATTGTTCGTGTTGCCGAAGACGCCGTCGCCATAGCAACAGCACCGGAAGTCGTCGTTTCTCCGAAAGAAGTCGTAACTTTCCTCCTCTCACTTAAGAACGCGTTTGTGAATACCGTTCTCGCCTCATCTTACGATGATCGTAACTTTACGAACTTCGTAGCTAAGTTGTCGTAGGTAAGAGGGTTTTTTTATGAATCTGGCCTCTGCTCTCTAACAAGACCAATATGGCGGCTGTTACCCGAAAGGAGCAGGAATGCGGATCGCATCACGGTGGGCTTGATTTTGCATTTTGACCACCATTTAGAAGCTATAGTGGCCTCATAATAAATTTTTTTTTAACATATTCTCGATGAATTATGGGCTGACAATTAAAAGGAAGATAGTGACAGTTTTTTCACGATTTTTCGTTTTTCAAGGTCCGCGTCACCCCTTAAAACTATGCATGCTCAGGCGAGAAGTTTCACGGTGAGCTTTGTACCGTACAGGCATTGAGGAAACCGTGGCTGGGAAAATTCAGGAAGCGAGCATGACAGATGGGCCAGATCTCAGCAGCGCCTACCTTTCGTCGCCCGGTTATTGGCCTCCAGCGGCGGCGCTGAACTCTCCTCAGCGCAAAGCACCTGAGAATCCCCATGACGACTTTACATCCGCTGCGGAAGATGCTACCGAGGCGGAGTTCAGGCAGGGGGAGGGCGTGGCTGACCGCTGCGACCGGGAAGAGCAACGACCGAAGCCCCCCAAGTGAGCACATTGGGAACTGGGTAGTTTCACTTTTTTTGGGGGGGGGGGGGGGGGGGGGGGGTTGAGTAGATGTCCCAATATGTCACCTGCCAGCCTCACGCTGGCAGCCTACGCTCCGCTAAAAGACTACATTTTTTGGTGGTTGGAATAATGTTTGTTTTAGTTATACGAGCCCTCTCGACTGTCGTTGAGCCTGGATTTAGCGACCATATTTCCGATTCCCGTCTACTTCAGGTTCTTTGTTTTCGGATAAATCCGAAAACACAGAATCCGAAGTCGACAGGATAAATGTTTTCGGATAAATCCGATTAACTCAGAAAAACACCCGCTGGTAAGTTGTTTGACAATTCAAGTTTATCCTAATTACTCCAATTTAAAATTCACACTGGCAAAATAAAAAGCCAAACAGACAGTATTTTACAAACAAAGTTTGTCAGAGCCCAGGGCTAGTGGTCCCGAGAAAAGGCTAATTCAGTTGCTTTTTTTTGTTATTTTTTTATTTTAGACTTCATAAAAAATAGTTCCACGTTTATTTCTTCCAGGTTCAATCTGTATGATATGGGCCAATGTACTTATGGACCACGGTCCACGACAAAAAAAACACTGTTCCGGATTCCAGTTTGGACCATACTACAGTTGAACCTCGATTTAACGAAGTCACCGGGACCCGCTAATTATTTCGTTAAATCGGAAACTTCGTAAAATTGAGGAAGTGAGACCTCGCGCAGAGGCTGCGCGGGGAATCCGAATTTGTTCGTTAAATCTGAAAATTCGTAAAATTGGGTTTCGGGTAAAATCGAGGTTTAACTGTATTTGTGCTTGAGAGGGAGGGGGGGTTGTGTTTTTATAACAGTGAAAGATGTCAATCCGTAGATATCATAAGATGGTGAGGGCAGCTGAAGGTTTTATACTTCTAGGAGTTTGGCTATTTCAAAGTACCGGCGTTTAATCAAGTAATACTTGTCTTAAAATTTGTCGTGGGACAGTTAGTACTGCCAATCGCAAGGCGCCAATGTCAAATGCAGCTGATGAAATATCTTCCGATACCGGTGATTTTTCTTATGGATTTTGTGTACGTATTTGTCTGGAAATTAAATATTTTTATTCAGAAAAATAAGAAAAAAGTAAAATTACTCTCCGAATTTCGAAAATAAACTGATAAATCCCGATCTTCCAGCGAAAAATAGTCTCCAAAGAACACCCTCCGAATTTCACACAAAATTACTCGGCAAACACAAAATCCTAGTTATAACAGAGTTCATTTGTCTTTCTATGCCGATTAGGTTGTGCACCATTCTTTTATAAGGTGCAGCCAAAGAAGGAAAAGGAGGTTTTGACCAGGAAAACAAATACCATATATATGCAAAGCTAGGTCGGCATTTTACAGCGTCGGCTGTACTGGGGTTGTTGTACTGGGCGAGTATCATGTTTGCAAAAACATACGGAGCATACGTATGCTTACTGCAGGTGGCTTTGGCACCAGGAGAGAGCAAGTACAGCAGGGATATCCTTGCCCTTCTGCTGATAATAGTTGCATTTGAGGCGCAATTCTGCTGAGGGATCACGTGATCACCTCCCTTATCACCTGCTCTTTCTCATCTTCGATCACCCATTCCCTCGGCACTCTAAGCCGTGAGAGAAAACGTTGATGTGTAGGCAGCGACAGTTTCACCCTGGGTGTTAAGATGGAACGCATTCGAAGTCAAGATCACGCTGTGCGTGAACGTGAAACGGCATGCAGAAGAGAATGTGACAAAGCGAAGAATGGACACGCTGGTGCAACCAAGCAATTTGTGCAGCTCGTCCGGGAGAACGTGTTTGGTGCTAGCTATTCTGTGTGCGATCGCTTGTGGTTTACGCGAGACCTGTCGTCTTTGTTGGCGGCTTGTCATGAGGTTCTTCAGTCGTCGTATCAGGGTAGTGACCTGACTGCCTTTAAGGTGTGAACTATGGGCCTATGCAATGTTTGTGCTTAGGCACGTAGCACACACGTAGCGATTACCGCGTGATGTAAAAAATAAGTAAAAAAAATGAAATGTGACATTATACCTCGCAACAGAGCATCACTGAAATTTCCACTCAATCACAATGCAATATCATTGAAATGTCACACCAGCTGACGTTGGCCATTTGCATCACGTTGCGATATCGTCCTCGCAATTTTTTATATTAAAATGCCTACGGGAAGGCACCTTTCCCAAAGACCACAGAAAAAAAATAGCCACAATTTATGAAAATAGTTTAACGAGCAAACAGGCACCTGTTGGTACTCGTCAATAGGATTTGTGCCGGGCTTCCAGGCATTCAAATATCTTGCACAACATTTGAGTATACAGTCGAACTCCGCAATAACGAAACCGTCGGGGAAGGCAATTTTTTTCGTTCTCGCATGAATTTCGCTGTCGCGAAAATGGACAAATAAGCACACCTATTACTTTCCAGAACCAAAATTGATGCTTTCCTTGGATTTCAGAATCGTAGAAAGTGAGCTGCACGGGATACTGAACTCCTCCGCAATATCCGACTTCTTTCTGCCTTTCGCAGCTTCGGCGACGATTGCAGACTTCTCCTGAAGCATCACAAACTTAAGCTTTTTAACGGCAGGTGGCATTTTTCCGACAGGCCTAACAAAAGGAAGTAAACAAGGCGCGAGCGCTCTCTGCGTGCATGTGGCACACGGCGAAATGGCAGCGGGCGGCTGGCGGTGTCGTCACGTGCCTACGCAGTTGCCAACAGATGGGCTAGCAAAACACTGTTTTTAGCTACCAAAAAAAAAAAAATCTCATTGCTCTCATTATCATTATTCGACCGAATGTAAACAGCAATAGCCGCGCCGATGCTTGTCGGAAACGTATGTGCCTGACCTGTCAGAGGAATTCGCTGCTCCACTTTTCATACTTCCGGTTTCCCAAACTGGCCCATGTGCCGAAAAAATGTTGCAGATCACTACCTCAAACTTTCGTTAATGCGGGACTGCTTTTTAAAAACTCTTCGCTGTTGAGAGGGTGCAAATGCATTGAACTCTATGGACGTTCGCCGGGGCCGCCAGATTTCTTCGTTGCCACTATAATTTCGTTCTTGAGGGCTTTTGTTATTGAGGGGTTCAACTGTAGTTCGCGATTTGGATCCAAACATCATCTCTGTCTCATCACTTGCCGGACTTCTTTCATAACTCTCAATGATCTACGCAGACTCTGTTCCTAAAAGGGTCTAAGGGTTTCCAAGAGTACAAGGCTCTAGAGCCCCCTGCGACTCCAGATCGCGAGGGCCCATTTTCTAGAACAAAGCACCATCTCTTTACGCAGCGGCGTGCCGGTTCTGGACTTCTTCTGGAGGCAGACGCTGCGAGGGAACCCCCTGCTGGTGGTGAAGGGGGAGGACGGCTCGGCGAGGGAATATTGCTTCAGCTCCAAGTACGGCAGGGACGGCGCCCCCCTGGTGAAGTACTATGTGTGCCGGGGCTGCCGTAAGGAGAGGGAGATAAACGCGCTACCGAGCCAGCCCCTGCCGAGGATGAAGGTGTTGGAAGACGGAAAGGTGTTCGACATGAGGAACGCTCCGCACCTCTGCTTTTCCCTCACCATGGCCCAGGTGAGGGTTGCGTCGGCGCTGTGGCAATTGTGCGTGCTGGTGTCTAGAATTTTCAGCCCTTCCCTCTTCTCTTATACAGCGGAGCTGTTAAGGGCTAGGTTCCCCAGGATCGTGTCCGGTACCAAACAAATGTCGATACAAAACTCTGTACCGCTACTGCCATCTATGAGCGACGGCGGCAACCAGAAAATTGGCTTGCCGGCCTCACTCATAGATGGCGCCAACCTTTCTAGCCTTTCTCGCTGGTTTTCACCAGAGTTAAAAGGCTGAATTTCTCTAGGCGTCGTCCTAGATGTCGTACTCAAGGTAGTCGTGGAAGTCGTTCTTGAGGTCGTCTTAGACGTCGTCCTTGAGGTCGTCTTTGAGTTTGTCCGAGAGGTTGTCCTCGAGGTTGTCCTAGAAGTCATCCTTAAGGTCGTCCTAGAAGCCGTCCTAGAGGTCGTCCTGGAAGTCGTCCTTGAGGTTGTCCTAAGCGTTGTTCCTGAGGTCGTTTTAGGCGTCGTCCTTGAGGTCGTTCTAAGCGTCGTCCTTCAGGTCGTCCTAGATGTCGTCCCTGAGGTCTTTCTAGGATTCGTCCTTTAGGTCGTCCTAGACGTCGTCCCTGAGGTCGTCCTAGGATTCGTCCTGAGGTCGTCCTAAACGTCGTCCTCGAGGTCGCCCTAGAAGTCGTCCTTGAGGTCGTCGTAAACGTCGTCCTTGAGGTCGTCCTAGACGTCGTCCTCAAGGCGTCGTCCTTGAGGTTGTCCAAGAAGTCGTCCTTGAGGTCGTCGTACCATAGTACAGCTTCGCTGGTCTTCCTTCTTCACCAGAGTGGAAAGGCTGAAAGTTTCTGGGGAGAGGTTGTTGTTGTGAAAGCGTTATTTGGCCTTTCCGATCAATTGTTAGTCTCCTAGGGAAGGGGGGGGGGGGGGGTTAAAAAGATTGCCCTTTTACTGCGCTGCCGCGATAGAGACTGTGGTAATGCAGAATGCATCGTGTGTCGCTTTGCGGCGATGTTGCACGGACGAACTAGCATTTTGTGCTTTGTCGGTGCAAACGTCGTCGTGCGTGGCGTCTCTGAAGAAGAAAGCCCCGTCGAAGCTAGCGCTTCAATGGAAGTAGAGCGAGCAGCTTACATCTCTTGCCCCACCCCACGTTCTACCCATTTGCGTCTCCTTATTTCCTCTGAGATACACGCTTGTTCCCTCCCTGCACGCCTCCGACACTCTCCCATCATACGTGTGAGCACTCTCTCAGCTCTCCCTAGACGATGAAGCCACAGCACTAGATTCTCTGTGTCGCTCGCTGAAGGCCAGCGCGACACTCTTCCGTTACAGCGGGTGTTGTCAAACTTTTTGATCGTGGGGAACGCTCATCTCTCTTTGCCGATAGCAGAGGGACCCCTCCCGTTCTTGGCATTAGCGCGATAAAGCGGCGCATAATCCTGCGGACGTTGTAAAGAATGACGTGCATAATAGGAACTGTTTAGCGCATGGTTTCGCATCAGCGAGTGGCTCGGTTCCGCTAAAATAGTGCTCAAAGTGGAAGAGTACCTCGAGGTTCGTTCGTGCACTCAGGACAGCTTACAACCGCGCGTCTTGCGATCGCTCACGACAAGAGGACACTCTGGCGCCATCTGTCGGGTGGCCGTGGAACGCTTGCGGTTCTCATATATTTCCTATTTCTTTCTCGTTTCATTCTTTCTCATATCATTCTCGCCATCAAGGCATGAGCATAGGCTTGCCTGTCCCACGACTCGATTGTTTGGAACTAGATGTCCTGACGGCCGTACATGCTTAGATTCTGCTTCTTGTAAATAAATATGTTGACAGGCTGAACCAGACTACAAGAGATAGTACCATATTTGCACGAATATAACGCGACCACGAATATAACGAGAAATCAAGTTTTGATGCCCTCAAAAAGAAAAAAAAAAAAAGAAACAATTATTACTACAGTTGAACTTTGATTTAACGAAGTCACCGGGACCCGCTAGTTATTTCGTTAAATCGGGAACTTCGTAAAGTCGAGGAAGGGAGACCTCGCGCATAGGCTCAACGGGGAATCCCAATTTGTTCATTAAATCGGGAAATTCGTAAAATCGGGTTTATTAAGGGGGGACACTACCTGGGCATGTCTACTGTTGAACCGCTCATTCAATTGGCTTGAAATTTGCAGGTGATGTTTGTAGCCATATGGAAGGAGGCCATGCAAAGTTTCAACCCTGTGAACCAATTTTGTGAGGTTCTATACCCCCAGAACGAAGTAAAATATAGCTTTGCATGGAATCTACTCAATGAATCTATCGTTGAGAAATGGTGTTGATCACCACATGTCTTTCTGGTGGAATGCATACTGGAATACTTGTTGCCGGTTACTATGAAAAGAAATTTAAAAAAATATGCATTTTTCAGGTAAAAAAAAAATTATGATTTTTTTTTTTTTTTACATTTACTAAGTTTTGCAAATTACAGCTTTTCATAATAAAGGAACATGAAAATGCAAAATCTAAGTTCATAGTAACCGGCTTGATAAAATTTTGGCATATAATCCACAAATATTAAGTCTCTCGGTAGTTTCATACTGAAACGATAGTTTTATTAAGGTGGGATTTGCTGCCAAAAAGCTAAACTGAGAAAAACTCGTTTGAAATTTCAAGTCCACTTTTTTTTATTATTTCAGCTTCTTTCCTCAAAAGAATTGCCTGTGGTATCTTCATGTGACCTAGAACTCTCCAGCTCCATATGTCGGTCCTTCTTCTTCGATTCTCTTCTGCTCATTTGCGATGGCTTCGAGCTTGCGACGTTTCTGGGTGGTCTTAGAGGTGTCCAGTGCCTTCACCTTGGCCTTCAGGATCTTCTGCTGGGTTGCCTTCCTGGTGTGCTCCTCGTGGTGGCTTTTGGGGCAGATGCCCATCTTCTTGAGGATCCTCTCAAAGCCCTTAGGCCCCAAGTTGTATTCGAGAACAGCCATGGCCACAGCAGTTTCCATTGTCCTCAGCGATGCGAATTCCGTCTTGGGGCATCTCTTCCAGATGAGCGCGTTGAACGACTCATTGGCGTTCTGAGTCTTCATTCTGCAGCACCTTTGAAGCAGGCTCCGATCGGACAGCCGGTTGTAGATGGGCACCAGCTCCTTTGCAATGTCCCTCGTGAAGGCTGGGCGATGTGGGCGTGGCACAGACGGTTTACCAGCAGCAACCAGCGCGTTGTGGCGGTTGTGGTGGCACCATGAGTCTTCTCCGCTAGGGGAAGCAGTATGCCGTGGTGCTTCATCAGTAGAGTACGAGTGCAAGAGACTTGCGTACACACCTTTCTGCATCTTGGTGACGTCAGGGGCGTTGTCTTTCAGAGCAGTCGCATAATAGTTCGTTAGCTTTCTCATCATGACGTTAGTCAACTTCCCCTTCCCTCCAAGGCCTTTTTTGCTCTTCTTCAACTTTTCCATGCCACTGTACATCCTCTTGGCCACGTGGTTGACACAGTCTTCCTTCTGGATGTCCTTGTCATAGACGCCAAGACCAGCAACGTGCGTGTACGCCTTGCTGTCACCATCACTTAGCATGGTGACATACTGCAGCTTGTGGAGCTCCAAAGATCTGCTGAAGATGACTCCTGCAGCCGCAACCTCCATAGCGTTTGACGATCCTCCGAAGTTCTTCTGACAAACATCTTTATGGGACTCCATCCAGGCCTGGTAGCCTTCTGCATCCTCCTTTGGGCCCAGGTTGCATCCGTGACAGTACTTGCTGTGAACGGAGAAGTCAAACACCAAACCGGTGTTCACTTCAATGACTGCGCCAACCCCGAAGTTCGACGTGTGGCCGCGCTTCTGCCAGGTACCGTCGTAACTGACGCAGATGTCGAGCAAGTCATCTGCGTTGTTTACATGGTCTTCTCCATCCTCGAACATCTGAGCTCCTCTCACTGCGGTCGCTGCCTCCTGCATCACGTCGCACGCTGCTGCCATGGACGCTTCGTGCACCTTCTCTGCAGTGTTCTGATACGTCTTTAAATGCATCGGCGATGGAGCATTCATGCCCCCGAAAAGGTTCTTCAGCTTCGTGAAGCTGATGCCGCAGTCCTTTCCGACGACACAAAGGCGCGCGGCAAGCTCGCTCTGCCGGGTCTCTTTGACGGTCGCCGACTGGGGCGTCGTCACGATGTCCCCAGAAGCTCTACACACAACGACAAACTGAAGACTGGCTCGAACGCCACTTTCCTTCAAGTCCAGTTCATTTCCATGGCAGTTGGGACACAGCAAGGCGCTCACCAATGTCTTCACGGCAGACACATCCACGAAACGATATCCATCAAGCGCCGCGTCGCGAATGTCATCAGTTGGTTTTGGCAAGTCGGCAGGTCGGTCCAAAAGCGTGATCTTACGCTCGAAGGTCGTCAAATCATCTGCTTCCGTCGATGCTGAGCCACTTTCGGGACGCGGCGGAGAAGAAAAGGACTCCGGAGACCGTGACGGGCGCGACGGTTTGGGCGACGTCGCCGACGTGGCCGCGTCAGGAGCTGTAGAACGCCGGCCACCCGCTGTGCCTCTTGGTTTCGTGAACCGAGAACGCTTACCGAAGCTTCCGTGCACGTAGCCTTTACTCGGCGTCATTTTCGGAACGAAAACAAAGATGAGATAAGATTGAAGCGAGAAAGCGAGATGTAGCAGATCCGACGATAAAACATGGTCTGGAGCAAGAAGCGCCGCGAAAGATAACACGTGATGGCTGAAAACCAATCGTGGCTCTAGTTCCGGTTCTCCGACCAATAGGAAGACGAGTTCCGTCAATTTCCCTATTTTTGCGACGTGGTTCTAGTTTTTGCGACGGGGTTCTTCCGGCGCACACATACCCTCGACCCGTGTTTACTATTTTACTAAAACGTCCGATAAACAACCTTTCCAACGAGGGTATGAATGCCACGCTAGGCCTCGCGGGCGCGGCGCGGTACCGTACAGAAAATCGGAAAAATGATGCTTTCCTCGCGTCTTTCGCGAGCGCGCCGCACCTGAGAGCACCACGGAGGTATTGAAAATGTTTATTTTCTCGGTAATTACGGCGCGGAAGCTTACCAAATTTCGCCATATTGCTCATTAATAGTTAGAGGTGCCAAAAGCGCAACATTTGAAAAACTCATTTTTTTCCAGAAAATGGGCATTTTGGGCCCGTGTCCCCCCTTAAATCGAGGTTCAACTGTATTATAACACGTAAAGATATCATGCTCAGAGGCATGGCAGAAGTGAAAAGGGAATGGAAATCAAAGAACTGTCGATTTATGTTTTGACTGAACTCATTCTCACTGCTTAGGTTCTTCTAACTGTCGCGTTTGCAATCCATTTGGCAACTTCGCAGATATGCAGCAGCACGGCGGCTTGTCTAGAAGTTCCTTTTTCTTAACCCCTTAACTGGGAAGTTTTTTACCAAAAATATCTGTAAAATGGGGAGTTTTTTTTTTAAGTGCTTCTAGCTCTCGAAGGTATAACAATAATCTCAAAACCTAAAACAAATGTATTTACATCAAGTTGGATGTGCACCCCGGCACTTCCTACAATCCGAAATGGATCTTTCACTGTGCTGGCGTCTCGCCAGGTTGCAGCAGAACCCGAAGTTGATAGTGTTTTTATATACAATTGTTCCGCTGTTTCATCTTCAAATTTCGTGTCGGATACTGGGGAGGATTCCATCGAACCCGAGAAATCAGTATCGCAGTCGCCGTCCTTGCGAGTATTTTGCAGCAGCTCAACGATTTCTTCGTTCGTCAGGGGACGCACTGACGTTTGCTGGACGCCATTTTCCAAACAAACAGTCAAAGGAGTCATACAGGAGTCTTCTACCTTCTTTTGTGCACCCATGTATGCATCGTTTTTAAAACTAAAATTGTTTCCGATACACAAGGATAGATGGCGCATCCTACCCAAACGCTGAATTGAGCGAGCGTTCAAAGACGCGCTTCCCAACAACAAAGAAAGTGCAGCGCGTCTAAAGACGCGCCCTCCAATCTGCGGTCAAAATTGATGCGCGTCTAGAGACGCGCTCCCCAGCTAAGGGGTTAAGCGTGAGCTCCTGAGCCGCTGGCCAGGCCCTGCACGCAAAGCAACTCACTGGCACAAAGCAGAATCACCAACAGAAGCACCAGACCACTCTGGAGCAGAAACTAAAAAATGCACAGGCAGAAAGAAGACTGCTCGACCTGATACACGATTACTCTCATTCTTCTTCTGGTCGGTCTGCATAAACAAACACTTGTGTTGCACGCGTAAACACGGTGGGTGGCACGGTGGGTGGTCTTGGCTCGGCTTGTATTGACTTGACTTGGCCTGGCCTGACTTTGCTTGAATCGGCCAGTGCGCTCTGCATGGCGCACTGCATATCTGCGGCGCGCTTTTCGGCTTTTTTTGTGCAGACACAAAAGCGAGAAATATGCTTTTTATTAGGGGTGTGCGAATATTTAAATTTTCGAATACGAATCGAATACGAATAAGACAAAAAACGGGCTTCGAATATCGAATCAAATATCGAATATGTATCTAGTAATAAAAGTTGCAAAACAAGACGTAACAGCAGGTTTTATTGCCTTTTTAAAATAAATCAATGCAACTGCATTTTACTGGACTAAAGATACTTCTAGTAATGCGCTTATTACAAATCATCGTGTAGGAAAATTAAGTGCTCAACGTGTTCAGAAAGTAAGCGCTCCTTACGCGCCATCACATTTCGGCCAGTAGAAAGACCCTTTCACTCGGGAAATCTGCAAAATTTCACTGAAGTTTGAAGAAGTTCGACTTATGGACAGTGTTGCCCGGCTGCCACATGAATAATTCGAATTTTGGGAAACAAATATTTTAGAAAGTACTTTATTTTATATTTCATCAAATGGTTACCAATGTTTACACCATATAAAAGCGAAAATATGCACTTTTAACGCTTTCATTAGTTATAGTCCGAAAATGTAGCTCCAACCAATATTTGA